>OX578146.1:134153403-134245903 GCA_951213105.1 Amaurobius ferox | reverse complement strand
ACATCTTCCTTTATTATGCACGATATCTCGTGCCCATAGACCTTTAAATTAACGCTCAAATGCCATTTAAAATATTTGTCTTGCATTCAGTGATATCCCCAAAACAGGAAATATAACAATATTCAAAGTGCTCCAGAGCTCTAGAAACAGGGTCTAATGATATGAAACAGACAATGCGCCATCGATTGAGAAAATGTGCAGCGTCTCCAGCGGAGAATTGATCAACACCTCCACCCTAGTTGCTATCTACTCCAATGACCAAATAGCAAACTTTAATTTGGAGACTGTGGTAAATAGATTCAGGGATCTTTGATAGAAAATTGACCATGTAATACAGAGATAAGAAATGCAAAAATCTTCATATTGAAATTGATTCATGCTGCTTTAATTTGTGGAATAATACATTTTCAGTTCGACTATTATGTCAAATGTGGTAGAGAGGAATTATAGTTACTAGTGAGGACCGAGGGTATTCTAATACTTCTAGTAATTCTATTATTATAATAATTTAAAAAATCGGTTTATTCATGGGATATAATAAAATACATATATAATACTATAATAAAAGACAGCACTCAATCACTGTCTGTGTACCACAGCGCAAAAAGAGGTAGTGTAATATTGATTGTTGTAAATAAATTAAAAAAGAGCCACTGTGGATTTGTTTTCCAATATGTTATGTCATATGCAACGTGCAGCTCTGTAATTCGCCATTGCTGTAAATAAGTTAAAAATGAGTAGTCTTCGTCCAATAGTCTTCGTTTTCAGTATCTGAGGTCATTCAGCTTAGAACTCCATATTACTGATCTTTATATATATTAGATACTTGATAAAGATGCCACCAGAATGGTATTAAAATGTTCAAAATTTGGCTGTTACCATTTATACAAATCAAATTTGTTCTAATTCTAAGTAGTTACCCTTACGTATAGAGCTAAAATGATTTTAGATTCTTCTGCAACTTTTTCTTACTACTATATCCTAAAATTATATGTTTGACTTATTGAATTAATTGTATAATCAATAATGTCGAATACTGTTTTATTTGATAATGTCTTAATTTAGAGACTGACAGCAAAAACTGATAAAATAGCACTGAAATAAGTTAGACATTTATTTTTATTAGAACATTTTACTTTCAAGCTCTTTCAGGAATCGAAAATAATATTTGATTTCGTTAGTAAAATGCTTCTTTTCTTTATAATGAAATTTACAGTTGGCAGTAAGTTTCTGATTATTTTATATATAAATTTTTTATTAGTCAATTACATATTTTATGTAGAACATCTGAGACAATATATATGTGCTTATGTGAAATTATATTTATTCATATATTTTCACTTCCTAATAAATTTATGGTAAATACATTTAGTCTATTAACTGAAAAAAGCCATAGTATATTTTATATAGAAATGTTGATTCTATACGAAAGATCTTTGTACCAAATGCTTGTTATACGTATATCTTAACGAATCATCGTTCAAATATATATATATAACTAGCAGCAATTACCCGGCATTGAGATTTAATTAACTTGCACGTTAAAATCAACGATTTCCAATCTTTTTTGTTGGTAATCATGGAGTTAGAGAGTAGAACTCATAGGAAAATGTTTAGTTTTCCATCAATATTTCGACAAACCCTAGTTTTATAAACTTGAAACTTGGACTAAATTTATGGTGGAATATTTCAAAGTAACCCACAAAATTTCATTAAATTCTGTTCAGCTGTTCTCTTGTGATAATGAGACAAGCGAAAGTGTCGTTTTTCACTAATATCTCGAGAGCCATCTTCCTACAAACTCGAAGCATGGACTAAATTTTATGTGGGGCTATTTCAAGACTACCCACCAAATTTCATCAAAATCGGTTCAACCGTTCTCCCGTTATGTTAAATCATACATACATACATATATACATACATACATACATGCTTTTCTTCTTTATATATATAGATACTCATCGACACATAAATCAAAACAAAATAGAAGAAATTATTGCATCCCTTAAATTACATACTAGGCTGTTTACACATTTTTAGAACGATTTTATAACAAAACATAACAAAACTTAAATTAATTCAAAACAATTTCTTGCAACAGATCATTTTATAAAAGCTTAAGTATATTTTGCTATAGTTCAATTTTGTCTGTTTTAAAAGTAGCTCATGTAAACAAACTTTTTATTGAATGATAAGTTTTTGCTCTTTCCGACGGGAATACTCTTTTTCTTTAATAAAATATCCAATGTGGGCAGTATATAACTTTCCTAATATAATGCCATGAATTGACTTCTTCCGCAGTGGATAAATTATGTATCAGATACACGGCCGAGTGTTTTGACGTTGAGTTGTACTTTTGGCGCTCTTCCGGAGGACAACATGTAAAACAATTTCGATCCGAATAAATTTATATTTACCGCAACTCTAACTATACAATTATCAATGAATCAAAATAATAGCATCCTCAATATATAGTCCATATATCAAAATGCGAGTATTTTAATAATAAATTCATCAATTAGGCATCATTTCCGTTAATTTGGCATAATTTTTTCAATATTAAAGATATTTTCATCAATCTGAGGTTACATATCGCCAAGTTGGCGATATTTCGCTAGATTATTCGCTATTTCGTTAAATGTATCGGTAAGTGTTACAACCAAACAGAGGGAATAACATATATAATATACTAGAAGGATCTGCCCGCCATGTCGCAGAATTAAAAATTTGCAAAATATTACTTCCCATTTTTAACACTTTCCAACATAGTTGAAAATTGTTTATGACTTTGTTCATTCTGTCTGTCTGTCTGTCTGTCCGTTCACACGATAACTGCCGTAAAACTGACTTTATTAAAATGAAATTTTAGTGTGTTGCTGAGAATGTCTGTGGGCCATATGGAAATGTAAATGAATAATATCACTCAATTAGTTTTGGATTGAACACGTGTTGAAAAAATGAAATACATTGAACCTTGTGGGAACTAATTTTTTAAACATTTTGTTAGTCAATTTAAAATTTACAAATTGCTTAGAAAGTTTTAGGAAATATTTAAATTACTCCATAAAATATATAAAACATATTCAGCAAAATATATTCAGTAGTTTTTTAAATAAAAATTAAAATATAGATTACACTCTTTATATGAAGCGATCAAGTGACCATTATATGAAGAGATCGCATGAACCACTTTAAAATAAAATATGGCATCCACGATTTTGACACAAGTCAAAATCGTGATTTTTAAATTTTTTTAATTCATATTTAGTGATGTATCTCCGAAAACCGCTTTATTGTTTCTTAATTTCTGAGCATATGTATTCTGAAACAGTGCAATTACAATATATTTGAGTTTAAATGATCAATGCCATCCATATTATATATATATATATAATATATATATATATATATATATATATATATATATATATATATATATATATATATATATATATACAGAGAGAGAGGGGGGAAGAGGGAGAGAGAGGGGGAAAGAGGGGGAGAGGGAGAGAGTGGGGGAGAGGGGGGAGAGAGAGAGAGAGACTGAATGACATTCTAGTTACTCGTTGCACTCGAGAATGGCACATGCCAGTATTCAAAAATTTCGTTTTCAAATGATAAATGAACACAAGAAATGATTATTTATGTAACATTATTAAATGTTTTGACTTTTTTTTTATGAATTTTCAAAATTTTTTTGAAAATTTTGGGGTGTTCCGAACATTTGATTGTGTATAATAACAATTGGCCTCCAGTATTCACGGATTGTAGTCCTTGTACCAAATTTCATTCGAATCGCTCCATTTGTTCGTGATATATCATTCCCACAGACTCATTGAAACGCACACACACATTTACACACACATACATTACCTCAAAAAGTTCAATTTGAGTTCAAGAATGCTTGAAATGTGTTCTTCTGTCAAAAACTCGAATTCGAATTTAAAACCCCATCACATCAGTATAGAATTGTGCGTTGCTTAGAATTTTCGGTACAGGTGGCATAAGCATACATCATCTTTTATTATTATAGATCAGCGATTCTCAAAAGGTGTGATGCAACACATCAGTGTGCCGCAAAATTGCGTGCCTGTGATTGAAACAACGCAGACATTTTCATATTAAAATGGGAAAATAGGAGGAAATATAAAATAGGGATTAAATATCTGTAGCAACGTTATTTATTAATACAAGAAAAGCAAGTAAATTGTAATGAAGACAAATCAGAATGATTAAAAATTCTTAAACAATAATGAGGCTTGGGAGCGTTCGAGACGTTTCGAACTACGATTTTGACCTTGATAGGAGTGGCCTTTAATTGACTTCTAACATAGTGTTGCCCAATGTTTTTTCAGGCACATCTCCGGGAGGGGGCCTTATCCTCCCCCGGAGACATTTTATGTTAACATAGTTTCTATTTATATGACACAGTAGTTAGATATATAAGACAAATAGAAAGCCTGCACTCCCTAAAATTTTATTCAACACCCTCCCCCCCTCCTGGACAAAACGACCTGAAAGAAACACTAATGTTGCCATCAATTGTATGGAAGTGCCATGAATCCCACAGGACGAAATAATGGGTTGCAAATTTAAAAATTTTGAGAATCACTGGTATAATGAGGAGGAATCGACAATGGAATTGTTACAGAAGTCATTTCCTAGACACAATGGTGTTTGTTATTGGCGAATTGCTGACATATTCAGGAAAGTTAAAATAAACAACACATGTATGCATAGAAATCTAATGCACATCTAAATCCTTTTAACTCACAGATGAGTACTGCACACTTATTCGCTTATGCTTCGGAATCGTTCGGCAACGTTCAACAGCGTTGTGGCATCCAGTATTGTGGCAAAAGTATTAGTCGCATATAACGACCGATTAAGTACGATTAACGACCGATTAAGTACGATGGTATTTATTACTGTTCGTATACGCGTTTCGTTCGTTCCTGGCATCGATTTCAACCTGCATTGTTGCTGGAGGAGGGTATTTTGAACTGGTTAAACATTATATTATTGTGCATGTATGTGTTGTTTATTTTATTATTCCTGAATAGTACAACAGTTAGAGAATAAAAATATTGCGCCAAATAAATACTTTATTTAACAGTTTTAGTGTTGATTCTTACTCATTGGACAATACACTACAACTTTATAATTGGTATATATTGCGTATATGACTTTGTTCCCGAGTTCGTTATAATAACTCTATATATAACACGATATAAACACTGCGGTCACTTTTTTCGATAGGACATAGGTCACTTTACTACAGACATATCTAACGCGTATACATATTTTTTGGAGGTGCTTAATCACTTTCCTAGGAACATTCAATGAAGATTATTCAACGTTAATCACTGCGATCATCAACATTCTCTGATATACATGTTTTTAACCGATCATCTTGATAATCTATACCAACCAAGACTTTGTATTAATAAATAATTCTGAAAATCTTTGCGTTGAGGGTATTCGTTCAAATGTTAGAATCCGCAGAATTGAGTTTCAAACTTTAAGTAAAACTCGCATGCTCATTATACGTGAATTTTAATTTTTACAAAAATATATTACAAACCTTGAGTTATTAATATGTATCTTTTAAGAATTGTATATTTTCAACTAATTAATTCACAATTTTAAAATATTCTATTACTTTAGATATTCTAATCGATGTCTTTTGATTTAAAAGAATGAATAAAATGTGCTTCCAAATCCCTTCATGAATTTAAAATGGATTTACAAAGTTTTTGACACAAGTTTTCTAACATAGAAAGCCAATTATTTTCCCCTTTTCACGAAACGGGGAAATTGATAATATGATTTTTAAAACTGATAAAATATTAATTTATCATTAATGTATTGAAAGATGAATCATCCGTTTACTTTAAAAATTTAGGTTTAATTATCAACATTTAAGTCGTAGATTTTTCTATTTGAAGCATGTTTGGTTGAATGCTTTATATGGAACGGTATTTATTCTTCCACTTAAATATTTTCTTTGTAAATTTTTATCGGTATCTAAACGCTTACATGGGAATTAAATTTTTGTAATATTTAACAATGACTAATGAATTTGTTAATAATTCAAATTTAGAGTAATGGATTTATGAAACGTTCTAAACTACTTTTAGACAAAGTGAAAACAATATTTAATACTTATAAAAAGGTTAATTTGAAATTGAAAGATACATTTATGAAACGTGTTTATTAAATTTTATTCTGTTTAAATCTGTTAATTTTAAGTATTTTTCCATTAATTCTGTGTATATATTTTAAGAGTTTAGGAATTACAATATCTAAATACATGCCAAATGTGTCTATAATTCCTTTCGTGTTTTTTTATTGTATGATTATAAAAAGTTGGCTCTTCTATATTAGTACTTGTATCATGTATGCCTTGCAAAAATTCACTTGAGATTTCTTTATTATTAATATATTTTTCGTTTTTTTTTTCGAGAAAAAAAAAATGATTTCCAAAATATGAGAACACTTACCAAGATATATTCTAGATCGGTGGTTCTCAGCCTGTGAACCAATTTTGGTTTGCGGCTGCTCAGAGATTATTATTAACAGCTAGCCCAATTTCGCTGGCTATTTCAAAGATCAGCAACAGTTGGTAAAGTTAGTCTATCTTTGTGCCAGTGTGACTAGCCTATGTGACTAGCCATTTCCATCCATACTTCACACGGGCGAAACGGCAAGTAATCACTAAATGTAACACCTATTTCATAGCTCTGTTAAGATAGAAATTTCGGTATGTGAAACATTATTTCTTCTCTGATCGTAGCATTTTGCAATATTTCTTTTCAACAGTTTTAGACAAATCGTATTAAAAATAGCATTTTTTTCAATTATTTGATTTAAAGAACAGCCAATATACGGTTAAAACGCAATTTGGTCACCTTAGTAACCACAATGGAATCAAAAAATAAAAATATAAAAAATGTCTACCGGAAATAGACATTACAGCATTTTAAAAACAGTTCATTGTACACCCATAGAGTTAATTTAGACAATTTAGAATGAATTTTTTTGCGTATGTTAGTATAAAAACAAATTTTGTGTGTCTAATCCTTTAAGATTTATAGCTGAAGAATGTTAGAACAAAAAAATTAGCAATTTATAAATTTATCAAGCAAAATTCTAAAATTTTAGATTTTTTACCATTACTTATAAGCCAAACTCCACGTTTATACCAAGTTTAAAGTCTTTACCTTCAGCAGTTGTGGCCATGTGCCATACATGCACCAGACCTCGATCTTAATCATTTTACATAAAAAAATAATCTACGATTTATAAATTTTTCGAGCAAAATTCCAAGATTCGAGATTTTCTCCATTATCAAGGGTTGAAATCCTACGTGTATATAAAGTTTCCAGTCTCGAATTCAAGTTTCAATCTACTCAACTGTAGCTATATGATTTCAATTGATAAATCTTAGTCTTAGAACTATTGAAAACTAGTTAGGACTTCCAAAATAAAATGCATTTAAGAAAAACTAAAAATAAAGGAGATATAGTTTTTATTGCCCAGGCAATAAATTAACAATTCGTCAAGACAGTGGCCGGATCATGAATCATTTTACAGTCATATGACGTCGCCTTGTTGCAACCGGAACAGAGTATACCTTTTACGGACACTACAACATCCATGTTACCGTGAGAGCTCAAATTGAAAAGCTGGCCCAAAACTTTTACAACGAATTGCCATCCCCGGCCGTTCAAATAGTTGCTCAAGTCCTTTGGATGAGTCGAACGGCCTGGGTTTTCAACAAATTGCCATCCGTCCCGAACGAACGACTATTCAACCTACGTAATACGATCATTGCAAGGCCAAATCTCGTAAGAGACTCCGTGCAGTACTAAACCTAGAGTAACTGAAAATTAGTTACACCCCTTTTCTGACACCCTAAACTAAATAAAACCCGCGAACCAGGATAATTTAAACTTAAAATATTCTAAACCATCCCTAAATTGCCAAAATGCTAACTAATACCCACATCTATACCAACCCCACAAACTGATGAAACTCAAATGTGCAACAAACTGCCACATTAGGAGCCAAGTCAAAAATGAAAGCTTGCGATTGGAAATTAAAGGCGCTTCGCGCCTGGTGCTCTGTCCCAAACGACAAATCCTTTCTGCTGTGGTAGCGGTCTCAGAACCAATTTGTGGGAACAGATTCCGCTACGCACAAAACGGCCAAGTGATCGCATATCGCAACAAAAACAATATAGAAATTTATAGTGGTAATTATCATACTTAACTTAACCCAGGCAATGTTATTTAGATGAGGTTTTCCCAGTCTAGAAGAATTAGATTCTAGATGGTAATCAGTGAGCAAACAACATGATGGAATACAAGAGAAAGGGCACATTTATCAATTTAAACAAATCAAATTTTATTCAATCATTAGCATTTATTTATCAATATTCATTTACTTTCAAATTATTATTCAGAATGATTCAGAGCTTCCGTTATCATTAAACATTTATCATTCAAATTATGCTCTGCTCAATAATATTTCAATAATTATATATTTCAATAATATTTCGTAAATTCAACAATGCTAGTATTATTCAAAATCAACCAATATTTAGTGTGCCTGTATTGTATTAATTTGTGCCATATATTTCAGTTGGAACTTCTGGTTCCAATTACAAAAGGGATTACCTGTACCGTTGATCTAAACTAAAATTTCACAGAAAAGTTTCAAGTTCGGAAACACTACTTGAAGGGAACCGAATTAATTTCCAAAACGAGTATCCAGGACATCTCAAAATTCAACAGGGCTTTACGCCAGATAATTCCAAGGAGATCATCCATCCAGGTACAAACCAATAGTATCAATTTCAATCCCCGGGAAAAATCATCCTGGAATAAAAAAAAATAATTTTAGAATTTTGATATAGAACATCGAATCTTCTCCAGGAACATCTTCATCCAGGCTCCAGGAATGGATCGTGGTTTCATCAGAAACAAAATATCTCCATCCAAGGAAATTTAGCCATTTTGGCCAAAAACCTTTGTCTTAAAAGTTTAAGACAAAATTTCGATGCGACTTCTCCAAACGAAACTTCCAAGTCGAATCCCCCGGGTCTCAAGAGTCCAGCGAAAACTTCTCCTCAGCGCAGCTTCCTGATTGGCAGGCAAGCGCGCCCAGCAACAGGCTTCTCCTCAAGACCACACGTCACACATCCAGGCGAGACAGAAATCCTGGCCCGAGCCAACGGATTCTCGACGAAACACAGTTTTTAATGCAAAACAAATTCAAACAAGGCTTACCAAAACACAGCACAGGCACGGAAGGAAAGAAAATAGTTTTTCTCACAGAAAAACACGAAAGGCTCATGGCGCGCAGAATTGTGACATGACACTGCCAAAACCTTGCTCGCAGTAAGGATTCGAATCCATGACTCCGGCTGTCTAAAGATCATGTCTAAAGGAAATGTTTGCCTTTGGCTTATTAACTACAGAGGCGGCAATAAAGGATATAGAGCTACAGGATGATTGCTTAAATGTCTTATCTCAGAATGCATCTCTAATACCGAAGAATTAAACACGCGATAAGTGTTTTCATGTGTTAATTACTACAATAAAACTCCTCGTACATTAAATTCTAAACCATAATGAAGATCGATCGTAAAATATCCGTTAATGATTGTAACATAACTTATATAAAATGCTATACATTTATTACAATTGCACAATCTTTAGATTGAATGAGTACACGAAGTTCACAAGGTATACAGCATCCGCCTAGTTCTTCAGGAATTCGCTACTGAGTGCGTGGAATTGTGGGTAAATCTTCTGTATACCCTCATTTTTCTTTCTCCAAGCAGGTAACGAAAGTCTACCTCCTTTTAACCCTTGTTGAACCGGCGTTTAGGCCGCGTTCCAGATTAGGAATATATAAAAATAATTTTAATATTTAAATAGTTTGAAATTTTTTTTCGAAAAAACTTTAAAAAGTAGCTCTCCGAGAGAGTATTTTGCTTATTTTTTTTACTTTCACTCAAAATATATAATAAATTATGAAAGATAGATATAAATAGTAAATCGCAAAACTGTGCACTACGAAATGTAGTTTAGAAATATATATTTAGTATTAAAAAAACGTTTATAATTTCCTAGTAATCGTCATGTAAGATTAAAGAAAATTGAAAAAAATTTCCGGTTATCAATTTTTCAATGCTTATATTTTAACTAAATGAGATATATTTAAACAATATGCAACAATTTTTAGTTTTTAGAAAAAGTTTCTATAATTGATTTTAGATTAAACTCTGTTTTTGATTAAAAAAAACCAACTTAAAAATGTATCTGAACGAGTCTTTCTTTTTTCCATTTTTCATACTTTCACTCAAAATATCTTCAAACCTAAAAGATATAGATATAAATAGTAAGTGACAAAAATATGTATATGATAATCAACTTTCTAAATCTATATTTATTTTTTTTAAAAAACTCTTATAATTTTCGAGTAATCGTCTTGTTGTCGAAAAACTATAGTAATATTACCTTTTTAAGTTCGTAATGCTTATAGCTTAAAAACTTGAAATGATAGCTATAAATTATAAGCGATAATTTGCAACTCTTTGAAAGCCCGATAAGTGCATATAATTAGATTTTGGATTGAGTTTTTTTTTTTCGATATTACAAAAGTTGAGTTTTATTTAACAGAACGTTATTCAAGCGAACCATTTCTGTTCCATTGGACTATAGCCACCACCAATACTTTTTATTGACAATTTCTCATTTTAGCTATTTTTGTAGCAGTTCGGAAGATTTTATTTTAAACAAAAATATTTTCAAAAACCGATTGTTCTAGGGATATCTTTTATTTCTCATACGATAGAGAAAGTATTACTTTCGAAATATCTTTCGGTGTTTTATTATAAATATACGTTTCAACCCCTCCTAAATCCAGCTTGGAGGTGTTGAACCCTTTATGCCTACCCTATTTCTTCTTTCCTAAGGATTGAATTTTTGTTTATTATATCAAAAAATCACCTTGAAATAAACATCTCACTAGTCCAAAATTAATAAAAGGGACGTAACTAAGAACATTTTTTCAGATTTGTTCATATAAAACTGCACATGTTTATCTTTAATTATCCTCTTCAACAGTTTTCACTCGAACAACGTTTGCTTAAGTCTCTCCAATCGTTTTGAGTGAAAGTCTAAAGACAATGTTTATAGACGACAAAGAGAATGAATTGGCTGCACTCCCCCACAAATCTAATAACCGGATTCTTTGGGAAAGGGTGACTGTGTTAAGTGATTGTTCACAGCTGACACGCAGCATTAAGATGCAAGAACCTTAATTAAACTCTTAAGATGGCGACAGAAAATCTGATTAATAACACTGTATGCTTAGAGAAGTGTTGATCGTGATATGAGATGTTTTTATGCATTTTGTTGATATTCACAGAATGGGGGAGGTTTAATAAAGAATATGTAAAAGTATTGTTCTGGCGCCATGCGTTTAGGTAAACAATCAGTTTGATTCAATCAAATATGTTCCAATGAAAGCAGCCTGAATACAACATACAGCCTCGCGATTGATTTTGAGAGGCCATTTAATGAATATTTTAAAATTTTGCTTTTGCAAGTTTTTCATCAAGATTATATTATACTTCTATCTGTTCTGAAAACATCCTGAGATCTTGGTTACTGCATTATGAATAGATAGTAAAACGTACAGTTCTGAAATGTTGCATATACATAGACTAATATGAACCCATAGATGTGAAAGAAGAACCTTTTTTTATTATCAGGGCAGTCCTACTCACCCAAGGAGTAAGGAGTAGTTACAATGGAGTATTGTGAAAAACGGGATTACATTTTTGATACAGTGTTAATTTAATTAAACATTAATTAATAAAATCTTGCATAACTAATGTGCGCAAATATTTAATGGGTCTAGTCGATTTCCAGCTTCTCTGTGATTGGTCGCTGTCAAGAACGTCACAAAGATGGTCGAGAACAAATGCTTTATTAATAAATCTAATAAATAGGACGTGTCGCAACGATTATTATCATAAACAATTAAAATTCAATACGTTGAAATCTCTGATTGTATTTCAATAGGAAACTGAAGTCCCGCCATACAATTTAGATTGCCCTTATTCAGCCTTTAAATACGTAACCATAGCGTTGAATGAGTTTTAAAAACGAAATTGAAATATTGACGAAAATCAACAGTAAAATTATACCTTAATGAAATATATCTTATCAAATATATCTTATCGATAATATAAATTTTATCTTAATCAAAATGAACATGATCTTTATTTAAACATCTGCCCCAGTTTTTCATGAATAGCACCACATGTATATACAGAATAAAAAAACATATTTTTGAATTGTTGAGTAAGTCAGGAACAAGGATGTATTCGCGTGTTATCTATGCATTGAGTTTAATTCCAGAACTTAGTTTATTTTTACCCATTTAAAAGAAATGATTTTGAAGTAAAATATCATGTATCTAGAATTAAAGCAATCAAGCATTTATTTAAATATTTATCTTTACTCGTATTCAAACCTATTCCAACTCATAAACACGTTTGCTGAATCTTCTGTCGAGAGAAGGTATGATTTAAAATTACAAAGAAAATTAGTTGCGAAATTTCACAAAACTAATAAAGAAATGTATGAGAAAGCGGAGAAGTGAAGTGAAGTAGCTGTTCGTAATTGACACGTGATATTGAGAAACAGGAGTCCTAATTATACTCTTCAGATGAGAATAAAGAGGCAAATCTTATTAATATGAATGAGTGGCAAAATAAAAGTGGATTGTGGAATGACACGCTTCTACGCATTTTGTTTATATTTACAGAGGTAGATCGTGGCGCAAATGTCAAGTTACGGTTATAGTAATATTACGAATAGTTAAGAAATAAATAAAATATAGAAAAATAAAGAGTTATTTTTTCATATTTTACAGATAAATGTTGGTTAATTTATGATGAAAAAAATATTGATGATTCAATCTTTAGAATCCAGTTATTTCAATAAATATTTCTATATTTAAATAAACACGCTCCCAATTAGACATTATGTACAGAAGTGTACAATGTGCAGGAGTTTTTGTCCATGCAAATTCCATTCGGCGCATGGTGAGTTTTCTAATAAGTTTTTCGGGTTTTAACTGTTGTTTCACAGTATACAATCTATTTAGCTTGTTATAAGAAGGGATCCGACCAATAAGCTGTTAAATTGTTTGATCGTATAAAAAATGCATTTCTTGATGAAATTATAATTTTCAACTGTCAATTCCTAGGATATGGAATACTACAGAAAAAATGTTTTTAAAACGTGTATAACCACCAAAAAATCAAAATAAATGCATTACTTAAAAAAAATTAAGTTCTGATAATATGTTTAGATAGCAGCAAATAATGAAAGTTTTTCAATAATAGGACCTACAGTAATAAGGACTAGTATAAAATATGATGTGGGCAGGTCGTGAATTTTTCTACATAATGCATTAACTTTACTTATTTCAAAACGAGACACTGATAAACAAGATCCACAGGCAGAACAGCACAATGGTTAAGGCACGGGGATTGTCTTCGGAGAACCCGAATTTGATTCCTGGCTCTACCCAAATGGTAGCTGTGTTCACAGAGTACGGGTGTGTTAAATGAGCACGTCTGAAAGTTCTTCCGAGAGGTTAGTAGTAATGGAGGAGGGTACGGTCCCTGTGGATGTCGCCCTCATTGGGTTCCGATCAAAATTGGGCGGCACTGTTTCGACCGTCCAAACCTTACTACCTTCGGGAAGGTTGGATGGTCTGGGTCGAAAGAAACAAGACCCACGACACAAAGTTTTGGCTACCTAATTGTACATTAATATTTAGTACTTTTCCGAATGACAGCATGTGGAACTATTTCGAAATGTCAAATTAACGTATATTTCCTAAAATTCAAACTTGGCAATTAGAAACATTGCTAGCATCCCCTAAGCAATGTAGTCCATAACTTAAATAAGCTTGATAATAAGAAACAAATATTTTATGATATAAAACCGATTATTTGAGCTCCATTAATAGATTCGTGAAATTCATTCTAGGCATGTTCTTCCTATCTGAATAATGTATTTAACCTTTCGTAATTTAATTTGTAAACAAAACGTATATTCACCATAAAAACTTTGTCCATATAGACATCAAAATGAAGGAGGGTTCACAAGAGCAATATACCGTCAACGACTTCGTTGAATTTTGTAAATATTTAACTTTTCTGTTCATCAGAACGGTTTCAAACTGAAACGATGTTTACTGAAGTCCTTCCCTCACTCCCTTGGGAGTCGAAGTTAAAGGCATTGTTTGGAGAAGACTAAGAAAATTATCTTCATGCACACTCTCCACACCACTCACAAATCTAATATCAAGATTCATGGGAAAACTGAGAATATGTAAAGTGGAGGTTACCAGCTGACACGTGAATCAAAGGAGAGGCATTAATTATATCCACCAAGATGGCAACGAGGAAATCTGATTAATAAAAGACTGAGCCAGATTGAAGGCACACTTACAGCGTCGTGTTTAGGCATTATATTGATATTTACAAATGTGATTTGTCTCAAAAAAGAATATATGCATTGTAACTGTCACATGATTATCTTCTATTGTGCAATACGCGACAAACATGCAGTGTAGACATTTAGTCATAGTAAAGGTAAATCAGAATTTTGTCATCAAGGGCGATGAGAGGGGAACTTATTGCATACGTGTCAGATGTGGCAGTACTGCTGAACACTTTTTATGAAGGGAAATGTGCTGCAATAGCATTATATGTAAGCATTTAAAAGATAATGGAAACTCTGAATATTGTTTTAGTTTAGATGATCGAACTGGCATATTCTGAAATGACTCTCTATCAATGATTAAAGTCGTAACCACTGGGTTGTATCTCACTTATAAATGAAGTATTTAATACTTTACCATTTCTAATCAAGCATCTATATAAATAAAATTGAAAATCTGTCTGTCTGTATGTTTGTATCCTCATCATGGGAGAACGGCTGAACTGAATTTTATGAAATAAATTTTGCGGGTTGCCCTGAAATAGCCCCACTTTAAATTTAGTCCATGCTTCGAATTTCTAAGACCAGGGGTTGTCCAGATATTAATTTAAAACGACCAGTTAAACCTTTCATAGACATAGAATTATGCAGACGATATTCTGTACCGTAAATTTATTTGAAGAAAATTATATCATGCCAGTTAGAAACGGATTTTAATCCAATGTGTTTATACAGCAGACACTTTTTATTAAATATTTCAAATATTTTCAGATTTAAGTAATAAAGAATTGCATATAAAATAAATGTTATCGAAATTGAATTTTTGACTGGGTTATATCAATTAAGGCTTTCAGGTTTAAATATTATTATTATTGATATTTCCAGGGATTATTGATTCTCGGATTATTGATATTTTCACTTTATTATGTCAT
Source organism: Amaurobius ferox (assembly GCA_951213105.1). NCBI lineage: Eukaryota > Metazoa > Arthropoda > Arachnida > Araneae > Amaurobiidae > Amaurobius > Amaurobius ferox. The sequence continues at coordinate 134,230,431 of OX578146.1, read as the reverse complement.
ATGTATCTATTTTTGCAAAAAATGTTTAAACTTGTACGTGTAGTACGGGTAGTATTCTACTAATACACGGGTATATATACTAATCTACGAGAATATAAGTAGTACGGGTATATTTACATATATAGGAATATATTCTGGCATATATTGGAATCAATTACAGCCTTCACGTTTAAAGGTTATGGGGATTACTGATATTTCCAGTTTATTACGTATTATGTTTTATTTTGGTAAATAATTTTGAAGCTCATATATTGTAGTACGGGCAATCTTCTAATACAGTGGTACATCTTCTAATATTCGCGAATAGCACGATATTTACGAAGTAGTACGGGAATATCTTCCCATACAATTTTTGAGCTTTTATTTCGGCATATATTGATTCAATTTTATATTTTTTGTAAATTTGTTTACAAACGGGACTGGGATGTTTTATTTGTCAGATCTGCCAGTGAAGATAGTTTTGTATAGCGAGAACATAGATTCGTAATCTTCTTTTTAATAGCTTTAATGTAAATATTATAATAGAATGTTTGGAATAACAGTCTCATATAAAATACTATAGGAATTTGCGCATGATTATGAATTTTAAGTTTCTTTATGTTATATGTTCCGTACGAAGAACGGATATACTGCTAGTTGTTAATATATTCAATAAGCCAATCTGAGTTTACTTGTGCGTGATGGTTTTTTTGAAGACATAACAAAAAAATCTGATGTGGGCAACACATGACTTTCCTTATATAATGCAATGAATTTACAACTTTTACAGTTAAAAAAATGTTATTCTTATAGTAGATACTTTTATTCTTTCCAAGATATTGAATTTTCTCCAATTAGTCGCCATTTTCATTGATTTAGCGTCGTTTTGATCTATGTGGCGAGACTTTCGTTAATTTGGCAACATTTGGCAAGTCGCCAAGTCAAGTAATTTGGCAAGTCGCCAAGTTGGCGACATTCCGCCAAATTCATCGCCAAAATCTCGCTAAGCGTTATGGATGGAGAAATAAGATATTCTTATACCAGATAAATGACTATTGGCGTTCGAATACAAAAGTATTATTCAAAGAATCTTTTCTCATGAATGGAACGAGCTAGATCCACGAGAATGATGTCACCCAATTTATCGCAGGATATCACATATGAAAAGTGAACATGTTTCTCAACAGTTAATATATATTTTTTTAATTTATGGGATTTTTCGATAAATGTATTTGAAAAATGTGCACTATCTCGAGAACGGACCATGCTACGTTCTAAAGTTTATGTCAATCGTTTTCTAAGGAAAAATTACATAAGAAATGTCTATTTGCGTAACTTTGTTAAAAGGTTTGATTTTTGATAATATTTTTCAAAATTTCACTCACAAATTTAGGGGGGTTCTGAACATGCGATTGCGTTTAAAAACAATAGGCTTCCAGTATTCCCGGTATGTGATTTTTGTACCAAATTTCATTGGAATAGCTCCATTCGTTTGTGAGATATCGTCTCCACAGACTCACTGACACACACACACACACACAGACATCACCTCAAAAATGTTTGATTCGTGATCAGGGATGCTTGAAACGTGCTCTCCCGTCGAAAACTCGAATTAGAATTTTCAGCCCCGTCACAATACTTTCCTTATACATTATGTATATAAGGAAAGTAATAAACAGCAAAAGTTATGTCTGTAAGCATTTTGTCTGTCGTGAAAGTCATGTGCTGCGCATATCAAGTTGTCTGGAGTTTCGCTGGTGGATATCAAAGTATATAGAGGTAAGATATTTCCATAAATATAAATATGATACTACATGGGTTTCTTACAATCGCAAGCATGTGCTTTAAGTCCCATATTTATATTTATATGTCATACATTTACATATTGTCATTACAAAAAATTACATATTGCTATTACAATCATATTCATTAATCCATGCAATTATCTATTTAAATTGAATAACTATTGAATATTTTTAATTAAAACACAGATATACTTTTCGAGGCAATTGTTTAAATGAATAATAATTAAAAAATAACGCATGAATTTCTCTGCATGATTTTCTTTCATACACTGCTTCCACAACGCTTTTCCCACACCCGACGCAATTTACAACTTAGTGTGACTGCTGGAAAATCCTTTTTTTTCTACTTTTAAACTATTTTTGAATTGCAGATTAAAAATTTGCGTCGCCAAATTAATGTATTTGATACGATACAATGGCATGGAAACTAAAACTATTTTCTAAACCATTTTCTAAAATAAATTCGGAAAACTCAACGGCTTCATTTGTCTCAACAGATGATTGCTTTTTCCTTCACTTCAAGCACAATATCTGAATATAATGCGTCAAACAATTTTTTTAACATTACTTTATTTGACAATTGAAATGTTTAAGTGTTAGTCGATATTTTAATTTTTAGGACTATGCGCTGCATTTTCCATTTGCATTGTTAAATCATCAAAGGATATATCAGAAGCATGCCTAATTATATTAAATCCTGTCTGATTTTGTGGAATTGTTGATCTTGCTCATTTTTTTAAGCATTGAAAGCACATTTGTAAAAAAAAATGTTCGTTCTGCAACGCATTATTCTTCACTAAAATGTCGAGATTTTTCTCCTACGCGTTATTATGCGCGTTCAAGTTTGACTATTTAGCAAGGTTTGCTAATTGCTGAAATCATACCAAGAGAAATGTTTTTCCTCCTTTTCAAGTTGGTACCACATTCGTTAGGTTGTTAACATATTCGTTAGGTTGATACAGCATTCATTATTGGGCTATTTTGCTTGTCAGTAGCCATATTTTGTTATCTGTGTAAAGAGAATATTTCTAACTAGAGTAAAAATTTGAATTTGGTTTGGCGACATTTTTTTTACTTGCCTCACTATATTTACTATGCCGTATCTCTTATTAAAATTATGACACATCTAAAGACATTTTTGACATACCTCAAAGTATACAATCTTACACTTATTCATTATACATTTTCTTATTAAAAAAGAACGCATTTAATTAAAATTAAGTATATTTAAGCATTTTTCATAAATCCAAATGTGTACTTATATTAATGCATTAACATCATAAAAATATTTTTCAACTCTTCGTTAGAATCACATAAGGATATATTTACCATACTACCATTTCTTATAGTTTTTTTACTCTTTAACCTTGACTTAACGTATCCGTGTCTGCTTAATTATTGAAATACGTTAAGCCATAATTTCATATTTCATAATTAACTTCATTGTATAAATTAACAATAACATCAGACAATGTTACTTATTGAAGGAGATTGTAGTTTTATATATATATTTATTATTAACATGTAATAACAATTAGTTCAACGATCGGTGTTCCATACTTTCATATTCTTTTACTGTTAAAAGTTGATTTAACTTAATTTCATTAAATGCTTTCACAGATTTTTAAATTGAATATTTATTTAGATAATGCAGAATTATTGTTTAAAATCGGAAATATTTTGAGATCAAAATTTTAATTAAGCATTCTATATTATTATTTAAAAATTTAATATACATATAATTCATTAAATTAATGTAAAGTGTTAAGAGCACCAAAATAGTAATATTACCTTTAATTTTTAGTAATTTAATATTGGAATTAAAAAAAAATAGTTAAATTTTAAAAAAATGCACATCGCTTTGTGTTGGACCGCAGAAACCCTGCTTCTTAGAGAAATTCTCTGAAAATGCTGGAAAATTAGCATTATATAACACGATTAAAAAAGAGAGACATAAGTTTAAAAATTAAATTGTTAATTTTAACAAAACACTACTAGTTTGATTGGTCACAACTGCATCTTAAAAATCAAATTTAGTAAATTTTAAAGAATAATATTTTATAATAAAACGTTTTATTCGATCGCATTAATACGATGCTAAAATCGCATTAAACCTAGAGCGATTTCGAACGTCAGACGTCCATCATAAGTGGCAACTGCAAAAAGGGAAAAAAAAGGAGGGGGACGGACACGGGCTCTTATACTACAAAAAAAAACCACGAACAACATTTGCATACGAATTGTCAGATTACACAAGGAATCGTTTTTGAATGGAAAACATTTAAAAACACATTCGTTCCTGAGCTATCACGTCCATAAACTCACGAACACAAACACGCACTTATATACACACGAACATACACACATACACACATATACGCATAGACATCCCCTCAAAAACGTTCGATTTAAGTTCAGGTATGCTTAAAATATTGTCTTAGGTCGAATTGTACTCGAATGTGAATTACTTTAGTCGAATTCGAATTTTCAATCCCGCCATAATAATTTGAATTACTCTGTACTACGTATAGAAGGAGAGTAAAAATTATGAAGTACATACAACTGCCAAAAATATTATACATCTGCTGATGTGTGATACATTATTTAAAACAGTTACCACCTAAAAAACTGGCAATATATATAAAATATTGCCATATATTTTACCTAGACCATCTTCATCACTTTCTACAAAACACGATTCTTTATAATAAAAAAAAACGTATAACCAGAATTTAATAATAAACGCTCTGTGAAAACTAAGTAAAGCAGAATGATTAAAGTAACTGTAAATTTCCAAGAAGAATGTCTAACATTTTTGAAAATATAAAAGCTACTGTACCTTTTCTAAAAAAATCTGATGTGGGTAGCACATGACTTTCCTTATATAATGCAATGAATTTACTACTTTTACAGTAAAAAAAATAGATTATTTTTATAGTAGATATTTATACTCTTTCAAAGATATTGAATTTTCGTCAATGAGTCGTCATTTTCATTGATTTAGTGTTATTTTTTTTCCACTTTGCGAGTTTTTCGTTAATTTAGCAACATTTTAAAAAGTCACCAAGTTGGCGACATTCCACCAAATTCGTCGCCAAAATCTCGCCAAGCGTTATGGACGGAGAAATAAGTTATAGCAGATAAATGACTATTAGCGTTCAAATACAAAAGTATTACACAAAGTATCATTTTTCATGAATGGAACGAGCTAGATCCGCGAGAATGATGTCACCCAATTTATCGCATGGTATTACATATGAAAAGTGAACATGTTTCTCAATAGGAAATATATTTTTTTAATTTTATATCATTTTTTGATAATTTTTTTGAAAAATGTGCAATATCTCGAGAACGGTTCATGCTAGCGCTCTAAAATTTATATCAATCGTTTTCTAATGAAGAATTGCATAAGAAATGTCTATTTGCGTAACTTTATTAGAGATTTTGATTTGTTGACCATTTTTTAAAAATTTCACTCGAAAATTTAGGAAAGTTCTGAACATTCGATTGCGTATAAAAACAAGAGACTTCCATTATTCACGGATTGTAATTTTTGTACCAAATTTCGTTCGAATCGGTCCATTCGTTCGTCAGTTATCGTCTCCACAGACCCCCCCCCCCACACACACATACTTTCACACACACACACACACACACACACACATACACACACACACACAGACATCACCTCAAAAATGTTTGATTCGTAATCAGGGATGCTTGAAACGTGCTCTCCCGTCGAAAACTCGAATTCAAATTTTCGACCCCGTCACAATACTTTCCTTATACAATTTTGTATATAAGGAAAGTAATATGTAGAAAATAATCAAAGATATACATTTCGACTTTATTTCGCCAACAAAATGTATAATTTATTATATTTTATGTTAAGAATCAGTATTTAGTTTTCATATAAATGAATGCCAATAAAACTTTTTCTTTAAATGCATCAAAAGTATTGTACTTAATGTATTCTGAGTAACGATTTTAGTCTCATTTTATATCGAATGGATACATGGATCGAGGCACTGCATTACAAAAATGATTTCAAGCTGCATACCTTTTACCATATCTCTTTTCCTGCTTCTTATTCAAACAGTATTTCCATATAAAAAATTAATTTTATTTTGACAAAACTTTTAGATATGTTGTTCACAAATAGGGTGAGCAAAATTCCCTAAAACATTGAGTCAAAGCCTTCCTTTATTTATAATATAAACTCCTTGATTTACCTGTCTGTTTATCTATCTACTTCTGGGTAACGCTTGGCGAAATTTCGGTGTAAAAATTGACGGAATATTGCCAACTTGGCGAAATTTTTTAAATGTAGCCAAATTGACGAAAATGTTGCTAAATTGACAAAAATGTGCTAAATTGATAAAAATGAAGACTGATGAAAATTCAATATCTTGGAATTTCATACAAGAATCACCTATTTCTCCGTCTATAACGCTTGGCGACGAATTTTGGTGGTATATCGCCAACTTGGCCAGTCTTTTTAAATGCTACTAAGTTGACGAAAATATCGCCAAATTGATAAAATTGACGCTAAATCAATGAAAATGACGACCAGTTAATGAAAATTCAATATCTTGGAAATAACAGAGTGAACGACTATCTGAATAACTCATTTCTCCTCCCGTCCGTAATGCTTGGCGAAAAATTTGGCGGGATGTCGCAAACTTGGCGAATATTTAAAATATTGTCAAATTGAGGAAAATATCGCCAAATTGATAAAATTGTCACCAAACTGATAAAAAATAATACTAAATGGGAAGCAATGCCTTGCAAACTTTTAATTCCTTCATATGACGGGCATACTTTCTAATTATAAGATAAAAATTTAAAAAAAAGTAATACATTTTTGACAAAAATGCATCGTAATAATCTATTGCATCGTAATGTATAGCACATTAACAATGATATCCTCCATACAAACCTCAAAAGATTTTGGGGTTTGTATGGAGAATATTATTGGTAATGCGCTATACCTCCTGTTTATAAACCTCGAGAAAGATATTACATATCCACCAAAAAACATGTGTCATGCAGAAAAAGGCGGGGAGGTCCAAATTTTCTACTTCAGCTTACGCCCTCGAATGCACATCTCACAGACAAATATTGGTATTATAAATGAAGCTATTGGCATTATAGCCTAATGCTTTGTAAGCTAATTTAGAAAATTTCGTCCTCTTTCCATGTTTCTTTTGTATCTTAAATGATTCTCTGGAGGATATATAGTACAAATTTTATCTATATCAGCAACAGTAAATTAATAATAAATACTCTACAATCAACTTAAATATAATATTCTTAACCAAAACATGACACTGATAAGAATATAACCAAAAGTTTTCCTTTAATGCAGTTCCACTTAGGTATTAAAAATTGATATGATACTTAAAAAAACTTATTGTTAGTCAATTCAAATACAAAGAAAAAATATTTCACAAGTATTTTCAAAATCAAACATTTTCTGTATACAATGTAATTTTAAATATCTTTCATTAATATCTGTTGTAACAAAAACGATATTTCAGAAGCTGTTTTGAACTAACTTAAAGTATTATACTAAACATATTAATGTTTCGATCTTTTTGAAGTACCTATTGAACGTATAAATCTTGGTAGCGGTGCAAAGCTTTTGAGAGGCGGAGTATGAAGCCCATAGAAAAGTTTTGAAGATATGAAATACGATATATCTCTTTTTGTTAAAGAAACATTTTCAGGAATCTGAAGATATATAAGGTTTATATATATATATACAAGGTTTATACTATAAGTACAGCAGGTAAAATCATATATATAAGGTCAGGGTTGCAATACTCTTTTCAAAACATCATGAAATGAAATATTTTCTTTACAATATTTCGAGGTATTTTTAATAAAAGTATGACTTATTTTCTCGGTTCGGGAAATATTAAAACAAATATTTATGACATGACTGATCATGTTCTAAAAATGTCACTTTTGAAACAACATACCAACTTTAAAAGACAGCAGTTAAGATTCTAATTATATGTTACTCGCTCAATTAAGTGAGGGTTTTCACGGATGACGTCATATGATTGTAGGGGTTTTGAAGCCATCCATCAGGGAGAGGAGGGGGTTTGTAAATTCTGAATTTGGCGGTAGTAATAATATTGTTTGCTCTAATGCAACCACGCTATTAATTGTTTGAAGTCATGGATTTCCTATCGTCCACTAATATTAGCCCTTGGCCGATAGGCTAATATTAGTGGAAGTTTTAAAAATGATTAAATTCAGGTATTCAGTTTGAGGTGTTAAGTGACACACCCCTATCTTTTACATTTTGAGCTATTTAAGATTTAAAAGCTTCAAAATTTTTGTTTAAAATATTTTAAAAAAATGTTTTACCTGATCTCAGGATATGACATCAATTTCCTCGAAATTTTGTCCCCTCTAGCGTGTCCCTGCACCCCCTGTTTTCGCATTTACTTTATATTTTAACCAATGCTGATCACATCCCCCCCCTGGACGTAACTTTGACTACCTGCCCCAATTTTGCATATCTACTCCAAATTGAGCGATTTTGATTCTTCTGGTAGTTATAGTCTTTACTTCATCTTTACGTGTCACCTGGGTATAAATGTTTTCGTGTCAAACCCCTGAGTGTTACCTCTACAACAACTAGCCTGCAATTTCATATCTCGGTTTCTAATCGAAGGATTTTAGATTTGATGGAGGCTATATTCTCTGCACTATCATAACGTGTCACCTAGATATACATATTTTTTGTGCCAAGAGATTAAATGACATTAAATTGTTTTTCCAATGTGACCGCGCTCTTTATTGTTTAAAATGGCGGATTTTATTAACACTTTACAACGTAGATGAAAAGTTTTTATGTCTTTGTTCATTCTGTCTGTCTGTCTATCTGTCACGCGATAACTGTCGTAAAAATGACTTTATAATAATGGAATTTTATTATTGTTGAGACGGTCTGCGGGACATATGGAAATGTAAATTAATGATATCAGTTTTTATTGATCCCAAGTTGAAGAAATTAAATACATTGAACCCTATGGGACCTAATTATTCAACCATTTTTTAAAAAAATTTAACGTTCACAAATTGCTTCGAAAGTTTTAGAAAATATCCAAATTATCCTATAAAATGTATAAAAAAATTTCAGCAAAATAGGTTTGATTGTTTTTTAAATAAAAATTAAAATAATAATTACACCCATGTAATATGAACAGGTCACGTGACACACTTCAAAATAAAATAGGGTATCCATCTTTTCTCCCCGGAGTAAAAATCATGATAGCTAAAGTTTTTTTAAATTTATATTTTCCATTGCATCCGTCCTAAAATCTCTTTGTTTTTGTGTAATATTTGTGCATCTATATTCTGCGCCAACGCAATTATAATATTTTTGACTTTAAATGATCCTCAAACTTTGATTATTTCTACAACGAAGCCTAATTTTAATGGATGCGGAATGTGAACAAGTGATTATAAAGATGAGTTGTATAAGAATTAGTGAATTTTTTTTCACTCAAAATTATGTAACTCTGGAGTCTGAAATAAAAGTGTATGAATGAAATATTCACTGCTTTTACACAGCGAGGCGATTTGAATTTCAGAGACGACGTTTGAATAAAGTTCATTTTTTACGATGAAGTTTTAAGTTTTCATGTAAAATAAATTATCGTAGTTCTGTGATAATAAAAATATATCACAGCTGAATGTATCGCATTTTGCATTTCAGTTGGAAAGTGTTTCATATTCAATACTTTATGCATGATGGATCATTTTTGTTTTAATTGTGTCCGTCCTTGGCGGGGCGGTAATTCCTGATTTTACGTGATTGTAGGGATTACTCCTACTTCTGTTTTTTATCGACTTATGAGCCCGGGAAGAAGGCGCCTTTTTTTTCTTCCCCCCCCCCTATAAAAAGGGATTGCATATAAAGCGGATTGCTATAAAAGTATTTGATAAAAGTTCCCGCAGGTAGCGGTCACCGCATCTAGTTTGAAACAATAACGTACAGACAAATTGCTATTTCTGCTGGACTGAATTCTTCTATGGAATTAACTGAATAAAAGAGTCTTTCCCAAAGATATTACTTCTTGTTAGTGTTTCCATTCCTTTTCGGACATAAACCCTAATGAACCAGCGTCTATTGTCTGAGATATTCTGAGATTCTTTCAAATAATGCAGAAGCATGGTTAACTATCACAAAACAATATTTTTAAAGTTATTTTTAACTGTTTAGAAGTATGTTCGTGGGTGAACATATAAAATTCAAATAGATCAGAAGTGTAATTTTGGCGTCTTTCAAATGTTAATTCATGTTTTTTTAAATAAAGTATATATCCAAAATAAGTTTGCATTCATTGTTCATTGGTATTGAAAATAATTTTATGTTATCAGATAATCATAATTAAAATACATTATTTCAAACTATTTTCGGTGATTAGCTGAAATTCAATCTATCAAACAAGTCTGTCAGAACGTGCGGGAAAATATTTCATGTACTTATTAAAATAATCGCCATTGGGGAAAATATGGGGGGTAAACGTAGTAAAATGAACAGAAAATACATAATACTGAATCATGTGATTTTGTAGTAAATGAAAAAGACGGGGACGGATTGGTCATATACCTGTTGGGGAGTGATTACTGGACTAAGTTGGCTGAGGGCAAAATTTTCTTTTTTATTTTATTAATATTTTATTACAGAATATCAACTATGCATAACTGATTACATTAAATGTTTTGTGGACTAACTGGTGGTAAAATGGTGGAGAAATTATTTACTTTTATAAAATTTTATTAATTGTCGTATAATCAAAAAGTTTGAATGAAATAATGTTCAACAAATGATTACAAATTAATCAACAAATGACGCTTATATAATGGTATTAAGCCTAACAAGCACCGAATAGGTTAAATTCTGCAGCGAATAACGCAACTAGATAAATACGATTTATAGGTATGCACGCAGTCGGGCTGTAGTAAAATTATTATAATGAGCTTATCAGACTTGGCATCTGGACTTCCAGTCGGGCAACCTTACTTTTACATACAATGGTAATTTGTGTACAAAACTGTTATGACTTGCTTTTGCAACTATCTGGAGCAATCAAACTCCAAAACGACGGGGGCGGTTTGATAGTCACTCCGCTCTTGAAACAGGAACATAAGCCTAGAGTGTGATCAATAAATTTGATTGATCGTCTGAGGTAATTTTCGAAGTGTCGTAGCATAACTACCCTTGTTTTTGTTGAAAAGTTATTCCAACCCAAATTTTAACCCTTTTAATGGGGAGTCATGGTGATTTTACTTTGAGCAACAATACCATAAAACGGCTCTAGTCTATATAAATAAAAATGAAAATCTGTCTGTCTGTCTGTCTGTCTGTTTGTCACACCATCACGGGAGAACGGCTGAACCGAATTTGATGAAATTTTGTGGATAGCCCAGAAATAGCCCCACTTAAAATTATAACCGTGTTTTGAGTTTCTACGACCAGTGGTTCTCGAGATATTAGTAAAAAACGAAATTTTCGTTTGTCTCATCATCACGGAAAAACGGCTGAACCGAATTTAATGAAATTTGGTGAATAGCCTTGAAATATTCCCCCATAACTTTTGTCCAAGTTTCGAGTTTCTAAGACCTGGGGTTGTCGAGATATTAATGAAAAACGGAACTTTTCCCTAGGAGATCTACTCCCTAACTCCGTGGTTTATCCAAACGAAAAGCTTGAAAATCGTTTGAAAGTGAATTAAAATTTAATCTCTGAGTTTGATGGGAGATTTTTTTCGTTAATTAGTCACTTTCTGAAAACATGAGTTGTTTGAAACATGATTTAAAGGGGAAATCTATCTCCATGGTTCATGGTTTATTTAAAACAAGCTTTTACGGAACAATGAGAAGTATAGAGAAATCAAAATCGTTATTTAATTTCGCAGTTTATGTTATAAGACATGACATATTTAACATGTTATAAGATTCTATCTTATATCATGTTACTCAGAAAAGCAATTAAATTAAATCTGTCTGTTAATTTTAATAATTATTTTTTCGATTTGAATAATAAATAAATGGATATAAAAATATATTTTAGAAAAGAACGATTTGATTTTTCTTATAGCATTTTTGACTGGATAATATCAATTACGGTCTTCAGGTTTAAAAATTATTATTATTTATATTTTCGGGGATTATTGATTCAAGGATTATTGATATTCTCAAGTTATTATGCAATTATTTTATTATGACAAAAATTGTTTAAACTCATATATTGTATGTTGTACGAATCTTCTACAAATACACGTGTATATCTTTTAATCTACGAGAATATAAGTAGTACAGGTATATTGACATATGTTTTGATATATATTGGCATATATTGGAATCAATTACGACCTTCTGGTATAAAGAGTACGGATATTATTGATGTTTTCAATTTATTACGTCATCTCTTTTATTTTGGCAAATATTTTTGAGACGCATATTGTAATACGGGTAATCTTCTACTAACACATTGGCATATTTTCTGATCTGCGACAATATAATTAGTACGGGGTTGCATATATTCATTCAATTCCTATTTTTTCTTCTGTAAATTTGCTTACAAAAGGGGGCAGGATGTTTTATTCTTCAGATCTGATCGTGAATATAATTTTGCATAGTGAGAACATATATTCTTAAACTTCTCTTTAGGAGCAATACATTTAATATTTTAACAGAATTTGCACATGATTGCGAACTTTAAGTTTCTTTAAATTATACACTCCGTACGAATAACGGGTGTGCTGTTAGTGGTTAATAAATTTTAACATTTTAGGAGGATATATCATGTTGCTCGGCATCGCAATTAAATTAAATGTGTTTGTTAATGTTTTTATTATTTTTTTTCGATTTAAATAATAAATAAATGGATAAATGGATATAAAAGTATATCTTATGAATGTACGGTTTGATTTTTCTTTTAATTATATTAATTGCTGACTGCGTACATCAATTTCATTTATTTTGGCAAAGAGTTTTCAAGCTTATATCGTATTTAGCTACTAAACTCATATATTGTGTTTAGCCAATAAATTCATATAGCCGATTGTTGAAACAGAAAAAGAGTAGAGCGGGTATATCTTCTAATACAATTGTAGTGTTTTCATTTAGTATATTGAAACGGGATAAGAATGTTTCATTCAGATCTGCAAATTCAAAGCTACGAATTTGGAGGGATATCGCTAATTTGACAACTTTTCTTAAACTTTGCCAAATTGACGGAAATGTCGCCAAATTGATATAAACAACACACAAACAGCTGCCATAAACCTTCGGGTTGGTCGTGTGGCTTGGGTCTTCTACATATCAATGAAATTTTTTTTTGTTTTGTTAGAAGAGAGTACTGAAATGATGTTTGGTTAGCATTTCTCTGTCAGACCAACCATCCTACTTAGTAATACATTTAGCGAATTTTTAAAATGTCACCAAATTGATAAAAATGTTTTCAAATCTATAAAAATATCTTGAAATTGATAAAATTGCGCTACATAAATGATATTAATTGTTTTTTGTTAGGGGATAGTATTGTGATGATATTTCGTCAATTTGTCGCAAAGTGGAACTGTCAGTTCTACAGTCCCACTTGGCGATAAATTTGGCGATTTTTTAAAATGTCGCTAATTTGACGAAACTGTCGCCAAATGTTCCATAGAAATATAACTATTTAGACGATATTTTTTCTACCAATTTATTTGAAGCAAATGATATCATGTCGCTTAGCAACGGATTTAAATCCAATGTGTTTATGCGGCAGACGATTTTTATTAAATCCTTTCCGATTTGAATAGTAAAGATATGTATATAAAATAAATTTCATTGCCATTTCATTTTGGACTGGATAATATCAATTATACTCTTCAGGTTTAAACATTATTATTATTGATATTTTCCGGATATATTGATTCAGGGATTATTGATATTTTTAAGTTATTACGCCATTGTTTTATTGCGGCAAAAATTGCTGACACACGCATATTGTACGTTGTGCGAGTAATCTTCTAGGAATGCACGGGTATATCTTCTAACCTACGAGAATATAAGTAGTACAGGTATATTGGCATATATTTTGACATATATTGGCATATATATTGGAATCAAGTACATTCTTCTGGTATGAAGATTAAGGGAAGATTATTACGTCGTCTGTTGTATTTTACCAAAAAACATTTGTGACTCATATTGCAAAACGGGTAATCTTCTACTAATAATCGGACATTATAAGTAGTACGTGTATATCTTCCCATATAATTTTAGCACTTTAATTTTGACATATATTGGAATAAATGACTGTCTTCAGATTTAAAGATTACGGGTTTATTGGTATTTTCAATTTATACATGTAATCTACTAATACAGGTTATATTTTCTAATATTCGCGTATATAATTAGTACGGGTCCCATACAATTTTAACGCTTTTATTTTGCATATATTGATTCAATTCCATATTTTTTTTTATATTTGCTTACATAAGGGGTCCAAGATGTTTTATTCTTCAGATATGTCCATGAAGATAATTTTATATAGCGAGAACAGAAATTCTTAAGCTTCTTTTTAGGAGCATTATATTAAATATTTTAACAGAATATTTTGATTAAACATGTCATTTAGTATACTATAAGAATTTGGGCATGATTATGAATTTCAAGTTTCTTTATATTATATACTCCGTACGAAGAACGGGTATGCTGCTAGTGGGTTTATAAATCTATACATTGTCCATTAGAAATTATACTGCACGGGAATATTACTGACTAAATGTTAATCCCGTAACGAAATGGTGTGCATAAAGTTATATAAAATATTCCCTCGCATTCGCCCACTTGCAGCATTTGTGCTCCTGGTATCCACTGAGATACATGCGCATAACGCACCTCTGCCGTTTAATATTATGAACTATATGACCCCCATTGGTATTATTATTATTAGTTAATTATTATTGTTACCTTTTGATTTACCAACCCCCTTAACAAAACCTGTATCTCTTAGGAATAGTTAAATTCACTATATTTTGAATCAATAATTTCAAATTAATAATCTCCATATACGACAGGGATTTTCAAAGGAATTAAACTCAATTTTAGCGACCTTGAATTTTTGTTCATTTGGCGACATAAACGGAAATAACCATGTTTACGATATTTTGCCAAATTGATCGCTAAATTTGTAGCTAAATTTGTCACCAAGTCAGATCAATAGACAAAAGGAAGAGTTCTCCTTATACAGTATTTTCAATAGTCGCAGCGCTAAATTGGTCCCTAGTGGACATTTAAGAAACCAACATTTCTTCGACAAAATCGCTTTCAAGAGAATCACTAAGTTTGATTGGGTTTCAGCTTCTAGATAATTTTCAAGAAAACTCTAAACACTGATGCTTTAATTACGATAATAGTGAACATATGAAGATTGCTTTACGTCTGTTTTTCTAAGATATGGTGCACATATATTATTTGTTTTAACTAAACACCAGACTGTAATTAAACACGGTAAATCTTGTTTTGAAAACACAGTCGAATAAAATGTAGATATTGAGTACTTTTTGTCTGTCTTTCTCATTGCAGACATACAACTAATAAACCAACTGCTATTGTCTGAAAGATTTCTTCAAATAATCTTGAAATATTGTTAACTCGTACAAAAACATATTTTTAATCAGTAATTTTCCAGTTCTTCGAAAAATAGTTTTATTTGCGTGTATACATAAGATTAAATTAGATAGAAATATAATTGAGAAGTACGTCATTTAAGCAGTATTTCCTTGAGAATGCATTAAAGCACTCAAAATAATTCCACGTTAGTTGATCATATTGTATATCAAGATGAAATGAGACAGTTTTGAATAAGATATTAAAAAAATGGAGCTTTAATATATCTGAGTACTACAGTTGCAAAATTTCTGTGATGATATAAAACTGATATTTTTATAATGTTTGGATTGATTTTAGAGATCCCCTAATATTGCAAAAATTAAGCAAGAAAAATAATGAATGTGTTAAAGAAAGAAACTGGTTGGAAGAGTTACTTGTCATTAAAACACGAATGGTTGAAATAAAGGATAGCATAAAAATGATACTCTAAAAATGATACAAATACCAAAAACCCTAAAAATGATACAAATAAGATATGTGCCGGAAGACCGGGCAACCAGAGGGTCCTAAGGAGGTCCGACCTATATACTTTAGACAACCAAATAATCCGAGAAGTAGTAAGAGCGGTAAACTATTTTCAAGCTAGAAAAAGGCGACGGCTGGCTAACTCAGTGGTTAAGGCAAGGGGAGTGCTCTCGGAAGACCCGGCGCTCGATTCCTTCTTCTGTCCAAACTATCCTCGCGTTTACTTGTAGTACGGACATCTGTGGGTCTGAAACTCCTTCCGAGAAGCTGGTGGTTGGGAAAGGAGGGTACTGTCTTTATGGATGTCACTCCTACTGGATTCCGGTCTAAATTGGGTGGTACTGTCCCTGTCCTCCAAACAAATACCTTACACTTTCGGGTAGGTCGGACGATATGAGTCGAAGGAAAGAAAGACAGAAGAAGGAGGGGCTTCATAGTGACTATGTTGTGTCGAGAAAGAAAAGGTAATTCCTTGAAAAGCAAACAGTTTGAGCGGTTTTGAGCATCCGGAGGAAATTTTGCCTACACTAAGTAATATATGTAAGAGTCCTTACAAATATGTTCCTGATAAGAGTCCTGACAAAACCTAACCAGCAGCCCACGTCTCGAATTCACTCCAACTAAAATGTACTGTATTTGTGGCACATATATTTCGTTGATTACGATAAGAAAATAATAAAGATCTATAGTTATAATGAATTTTACATCAGCGTCGTTATATCGTCTCCTCCCAAAACTTAAACTTCATGAATGCTGTAAATTGGAATTCTGCAGAAATTTGAAATCTTTAGTAATGAATAATGCTTTAGAAGATGTTTGAAAATAAATAATATTTAATGAAGAATAATTTTCTTTATTTAATGACGTTTAGCCTTTCTGCAATTTACAGATAGTAGCTGTAAATTTCTAAAAATTTAGAAAGTATACTTTCTTAATGGCAATGCATTTAAACTTGAGAATTAGATATATGAAATTTAAGTTCATTTAATTAAATTCAAAATTATCATCATATATTTAATGCCCAAATCCACTAATTGCTGTAAACAGACTTTAAAATAGAAGAAAGGTATTTTCCAACCGAAAAACACAAATTACATTTAAATCAGCTTGAGCGCTTTTAGCCGTTATACTCTCTTCATCAGAGACTTATGACAAAATATTATTAGAGCTTATTTTATTTTAAGCTAACTCGTGAATATAATTTGCATATTATTAATAGCCGATCGGTAAAAAAGGACTAATGAGAAGTGAACAATAAAGTAAAACATATTGCACTGAAAATATAAATCTACAAAATACAAAATTGAAAACTAGAAAAGCAAGATGTTTAAATGTTCAAGTACGTACAATCTCGATAGAAAAAAAATAAGAAAAAGATTCAAAAAGCAAAATATTACGGGGAATTTTGATCCTGTTCAGGAACTCAGCTTTGCCTGGCGCCTTATCTTAGATTCCACGGGGAAGGCACCATTATCTACGTACTGAATTACTAAATATCTTGTATTTCCTGTTTTCAATATTGTATTTTTAAAATTTATATTTTGTGCAATATGTTTATTTTATGTTTTTTCACTTCGATTGTATATTTCTTTAGAAGATAGGAAATTAATAATATACAAATTCAGTTCACGGTTTGGCTGAATATAAAAGCACTAATGTACTTATATCTCATCAAAAATATCTGATGAGGAGCGTATAATGCTCAGAAGTGCTGAGGTTCATGTCTCTTTTACTTAAGTAATTTACTTAAGTAAGTTTACTTGTAATTTATGCCTTTTACTTAAATTAAACCTTTTCCTTATTTTAAAAACTGTTTCGTTCGTTACTAATTCCCCCGTGGTGAAGGAGCGCCTACACACCACGTCCACAAGATCCCCCAGAGTATCCCATGGCGAAGGGGAGGAGATTTGCAGCTTCACTTTTACAGAGGCTTCCCGAAAGGCGGAAGTCTGACTTGACCTCGACATGACAACATCTATGCCCGCTGGCGGGATTTGAATCCGCAACCCTGCAATCCAGCGATCAGACGGAAACGCATACCCCTGACCGCTCGACCACGGAATCGGCAAAAACTGTTTACATATGATAATTGGACGCGTCCCCTTATTGCAATTGCCGCTAATTACTAACATTATTTATCCTCGCAATTTCTTTCAGATTTATTTACTGAAAAGGAACGTTTTGGAAATAGCAGCTATTTTATTTAAGGAAACACAACAAAGCTGTCCAATTCGATAAACCTCTTAACAAGAAATGTGGGAAATATACACATTTTGCCCATAGGGAAATTTTCGAAATTTCCAAGATCTGACTGTGTCCATAAATATTAATATCTGGATTTTAGAGCTATGAAAGTCGGGTTTGAATTTCTAGTGAAGTAGATACGTATGTATATATGGTAGTTGCATACGTCGAAAATCACTTTAAACTATTACTACCAGCAAAATATCTCTCAAGTTCATTAAAAAGAGGAGGGTTTCAAAATAATCCAATCCAGTCCAATCCAAAAGTTGAAAATATTTGCATTTGTACATGTCTGTGCGAATTTTTGCAAGGCATTGTTGTGCACATTAGCTGAAAACAGAATACACCTTTCTGAATCAATTTCGTGTGTAAATTCGCTACGTGAAAAACTAAAACGTTATTTTTGAGTCATTTTCATGATTGAATTTTAGTCATTCTTATGATTTTCAGTCATAAATTCAGTCATTCCCATGATTGAAACTCAGATTAAAAATGTTATAGCATCATTTACTATTTTACTGATTTATTTCTGCAGTGTATTTATTTATTTTTAACCTGGTAATAAACGCCATGAATCTTGAACTAAACGGCATAAAATATGAATGCATTAAATAGTCGAATGAGGACTAATATTCGAGATATTTTTCATTATCTCACTAAAATGTAAATGTAATATTAATATGTTACAAATGCATAACGTTTTATAGATGAATACTACTACACTGCCATAATAAAAATATAATTAAAAATCTGATATGAGTAGCACATGACTTTCCCTGCAAACTCATACTCACGTTCTCTTTATTTGTTCAATAATTCATTTAACTGAGTTTAGTTACACAAAATTACAGCCATAATTATTTTAAATGATACTGAGTTTTTGCACTTTTAATTCAATTTTCGTTTTCATTTGATACCTGGACTAAGAAACTGTCGAAAAAACTAAAATATCTCGAGAACGGCTAGTCTTGGAGTAATGGGGTTGGTCTTATTTTTTTCGGACTCAAAAATTACGTATTCAATAAGCATTTAATTTGTATATTTAAGCATACGTAGTCTTTTATCTTTAGATTTAACGACTTTTGCGGGATATTTCGCAAAAAAGGCAGGTTATTTTTTTGGCGAATCGTATCAAAATCTACCCAGCATCACGTTAATCTACAGATGATCGATCTACCAAATTTTGCGAAATTGGGTCTATTCGTTTTTCAGCTGGAGTGAATACAGACAAATTTTGCCGGCCATTTCGCCAAAAAAAGCAGGTTCTTTTATTCCGAATCGTACCGATATCTAATCACATCCAGGGTCAAGAGACTTACCTATCAAATTTTATGAAACTCGGCCGATCAGTTTTTCAGTTAGACTGGAAACAAAATCTGCAGAGACAGACAAACAGACACATAGATACACACATAGAGGGCACGCTAAAAATAGTTTTTTCGTGTTCTAGAGGTCTCGAAACGTGTACATACGTCGAAACCTCGACTTGGGTTTTCGACACGATTCCAATACTTTCCCTATACATTACCATGTATTCCAGGGAAAGTAAAAAATGTCACGGTCAAGTACACATGGTTAAAGCTTGTCAATTAATCTACCGGAAATGTTATGCATTAAATTACATCACATTTTTTAAAAGCTGTTTAATTAAATTTCCCAGCGTCCACATTTAAAAGTTTTTATTAGTAAAGAAATATGCGTCAACAGGTTCCTCGAAATGAATGGGCAAACCGTTTGCATTATTTTGTATGCAACGCACGATCCGCTCTCTTATCTTTACGAGAGCAATTTCAGTGTTCTTTACACGAAGAAGGAACTTCGACTGTCACCAAAATAAACACTTTTTGCGGTAAATGATTCCTGCTGGAAAGAGATAGGGAAAGTGTTGCAGAAAGAAGACACCACGTATTACTAGGGCGTATGCATTTAATACGCGGATGTGTTTCAGGATACAAAAATGAGTCTGGATTATCTAAATATCTTAAATTTTATTTAAAGCAGCTAAGAGGAGAGAATAATAAGATATAGCTAATAAACGTTCACTATATATCTCAAAAAGTGACTAAATAACTGTCAAGTACAATAAAGCAACAGAATAATTATCTATGAATTCACAAACAAGAAGACATATATTTCAAAATTCTGATGTATTCACAATTCATAATATTTTTCTTATCACATAACATTGCTCTCTGAATAATGGATATACTCTAAGTGGAAAGATCTAGAAAAACCCAGGTAGCACGGTACATTCTACACCAATTGCTTAATATTTCAAAATTTTCTCCATTTTGTCAAATTATTGATATGTCGCTTAATTTGTTGTGAAGATCATGCAATGTAAGAGTTGGCTTCTGCAACTTGCATTAGGAAAATGCTTGAGGGTATGTTTGTGTGTTGTCTGTAGTCGGCAGTTTAAAATGTATCATAGACCACAGTTAGAGATTTCCAATCATATCAGAGATTCGAATATGGTTCCTATGAACCCAAAGACCTCAACAGGGTGTAGCATAAAATAAAGAATAGTTGAGTACTTTCTTGATGAAACGCACAGTTATAGAATACTTCAATGTAATCCTGAGCACTTATAATTTTGTACAAATGTTAAAATGACGTTCTGCCTTGTTACTATATTAGAAATAAATGCTACTAGAAACATTTTAAAATATTTAATTTACATAATTTTGAGCTCGCTGATAAACTAGCCTCCTGCACCGCGTTAAATAAGCAACTAATGAGCAACTGATGAACAACAATTACCACAAACCCATGACCTACGGAAGGTGATGGTAAATATTTTAACTGAAAAGGACTGACAGTTTAATGTTTTCCCCTCTTTATAAAGAAATATCAATGCAATTTTTTAACCTTCAATTATAATGAAATTGAGTATTTTCAGTGAGATCTTATACGTATTTTTATTTTACTGAAACTAACATTGTTCTGAATATGGCACCACTGTAGCTCATGCATGTCGTAGAAGGCGACTAAAATGGGTATCCAGTTCCCAAGGGTATAATTGGGTTCCCCCTTTTAGTGTCGAGCAAAGGACCAATTACACTTTCCTGTGAAAAAACTTCGATTACAGAAACCCAAAGCTTGAATGAACTGTTTCTGACTGATGGTGTTGCTAACTTACATGGTTCAGGAGTCTTCGTTTATGGCACACCGTGGGAAAAGTCTTAGAGAGCCTCTGGTGCTGACGGAGTCATTGCCAAAGCTTAAACATTTGTTGAAGATAGGAACATGAAATGTAATAGCATTGTACCAAATTGGAAAGACAAAACAAGGTGCGAATGAGATAGATAATTATAACCTGGACAAACTGGGAGACCGCGAAGTAAGATAGGCTGGATTCCGAAAAAAGAAAACAAGTCACAACGAGACTATACATTTTTCTGGACTGGAGGACAAGCACAAGAAAAGAGATGTCCTCATTTTGAGTGAAAAAGATGCGAAAGCCTTATAGAGAATGGGAACCCATCAGCGACAGGTTTGTAAGACCAAGATTATTTTTAAAGTTTATTAAAATGACCATCATTCAAGTGTATACTCCTAATGAAGCTGACTATAAAATAAAGGAGCGTTATTATGATCTGCTTCAAAAACTTCTGGATAATGTTCCCAAATATGACCTTTCACTAGTTATTGGAGATCTTAATGCTAAGGTTGGGACCAGAACTTGTAAGGAAGAGAAGTCAATGAAGCTTAGATGAAACGCTTCAATGCAGATTGTGCTGGTAAAAATGAAAATAGATAACTATTTGTTTCATTCTGTGAATTAGATAACTTGGTGATTGGAAGCACTAAGTTCAAGCATAAAAATATACAACTGTTAACTTGAACGAATGTTAACTTGGACATCGCCAGATGAAAAAAAAAGAAGTGAAATAGACTATATTGCAATTAATGAATAATGTACTAGATCTATGATGGATGTTAGTTTTAAGAGAGGGGCAGATGTTGGCACTGACCATCAACAAACGGACGATAAAAACGGACAATAAAAATGCGAGACCAGTTGTGTACGATATTTCTAAATTAAAGGATTACAGGATTCATGAGAAATTCAATATTGAATTACAAAACAGATTCTCTGCCTTATAGAATAATGAAGTAATGCTTTAGGATGTAGAAGCGCAGTGGAATCAGCTACAAAATATTTTCAGCGAAACAGCAGAAAATACTACAGGGAAAACAGAAAATAGAAAGAATATATAATGGATCACTGGTGAAATATGGACACTTATTGAATATAGAAGGAAAATAATGAGTGTTCTTGACAGTACTAGATCTGAAAGATTGCATCAAGTTTATAAAGAAAATACAGAGAAGCAGATAAGAATGTCAAACAAAGCTCTACGAAAGAATAAAAATAAATAGTATGATGAGCCAGCTAATGAAGCACAAAATACTGCTAAAACTGGATGCACAAGAATTATTTACCAAATAATCAATCAAATAAGCGGTAAAGTTAAAAACATGAATGTGGGGTCAAAGATGGGAACAGTAGACTTTCATCTGTTGAAGCGGAGGTTGAGGAAAGGTGGCGAGAACATTTTTAAAACAAGAAAGATCAATCATGCATAAGCATTGATTATGAAACACTTTCCAACTGAAATGTAATTTCATTTAAAAATTTCTAAAATGTGATTCATTCAGTGGTAATATCTTTTACATTATCACAGTACTACAGTAATTTATTATACTTAAATATTTAAAACTGTATCGAAATATAAATCATCTGATTCTTTATGCAAAATCAATGAATATTTCATTCATATAACTTGTATTCCAGACTCCAGAGCTAAATAATTTTGTGTGAAAAAAATTCAGCAATTCTTATGTAATTCATCTTACAATCGCTTGAGATATTTGCATTCTGCATATGTTAAAATTAGGCTTCCTTGAAGAAATAATAAAAGTTTAGGGATCATTTAAAATCACAACTATTGTAATTGCATAGGCACGGAATTTAGATACACAGATAATATATATGTGTATGTGTATGTACTCAAAGTATTGGAATCGTGCCGAAGATCGGAACTCGAATTTTCAAAGGATCTACACGTTTTGGGACTTCTAGAACACGAAAAAACTAGTTTTAGGAAGACGTCTGTGTGTGTAAGGGTGTATCTGTGTATGTTTCTGTGTGTCTGTGTGGATATTACATCCACTCTAATTGAAAAACTAATGGACCGAATTTCATAAAATTTGGTAGGTATGTTTTTTGTGGGAAATCCTGATGTTCATTAGATTATAGTACGATTCGTAATAAAGGAATCTGCCTTCTTTGCGAAATGGCCGCAGAAATTGCCTTTATCCACTCTAGCTAAAAACTAATGAACCAAATTTAGCAAAATTTGGTGTATAATATTTCAATAACCTACAAGTGATTTATATACCAAATTTAACAAAATTTTGTATATAAATCATTTGTAGGTTATTCTACTACGATTCGGGAAAAAGGAACGGGCTATTTTTGCGAAATGGCCCGCAAAAATCGTTATATATAAAAATAAAAGACTACGTGTGCTCAATTATATCAATTAAATTCCTATTTTATATCTGATTTTTGACAACAAAAAGAATAAGACTAACCCCATTACTCTAGGACTAGCCGTTCTTGAGATATTCTAGTTTTTTCGCGTTTTCGCTACGCCACCTTTGACAATAAGTCCAGCTATCAAATGAGAACCAAATTTAAGTTTAACGTGTAAATTCAATGTCATTTAAAATACTTATGTTGTGCAGATAAACTCAAATTATCATTGAATAAATAAAGAGAACGAATATGAGTCTGCAGAGAAAGACATGTGCTGTCCACATCAGAATTTTTAACAATATTACAACAATGATTTATAGAAGTGAACGGGGATTATTTTCAGGCCATTTCGAAAAAAATGTATGATCTATATTTAAAGATCCATCAAATTTTTGTCGAATAAAATGTTCAACAAATTTAAGCTGTGTACCAAATTTTAACTCTCTAGGACGTAGGAAAGTGCATTTAAAATGCCATCAATTAAATTTATCATGAAGAGTTATATAAAATTTAAAAAAAATGAAAAATTGCTATCTACCAAATTTATTTTAAAATATGAAGCCACTCCCATATGCAAAACGTTTAAACAAATGGAGAGATATTTATTATATAATATCTCTCTCTTTCCTTTCTGGAAGATATTCCAAAGTCAGAATTTAATTGAATTTGTTTTTTTCCCTATATTAAATAATTTTTTTAATTAAAAAACTACTTAACATATTTTACTGAATTTTTTTTTATATATTCTATGGGATAATGTGAATATTTCCTAAAAATTTCGAAGCAATTCGTGAATTTTAAATTTACTTAAAAAATGTTTGAAAAATTAGGTCCCATAGGGTTCAATGTATTTCATTTTTTCAACCCGGGTTCAATAAAAAACTAATTGGGTGATATTATTTATTTATATTCCCATAGGTCCTACAGACCGTCTGAACAACATACTAAAATTTCATTTTGATAAACTCATTTTTACGGCAGTTATCGTGCTAACGGACAGACAGACAGACAGACAGACAGAATGAACAAAGTCATAAACACTTTTCAACTTTGTTGTAAAGTGTTAAAAACACTAAATGCTTGCAACATTAACACTGGCGAGCTGCCAGGGGTCACATTTTATGTGTCACCTACCTTAAACATTTCCACAGAGAAAATCTCGTTGATGGAGATTCAAAACGCTTTGAAGGCGTTAAAATTTAATAAAGTCTGGGGAAATGATATGGTACCTGCCGAAATGCTTAACCCTTTCGGGACGATCGGCACGCCCACGTGTCGGCTGCGAACTTGCATTCAAGGACGGACGGCACGCATTCGTGATGGAGGAAACTTTACCGTAAACGAAGAGTGGCACGCAGGCGTGCCTTTACGTGGAACGTCTTTATTTGTCTACTAGATGGCGTTAAATGTCCGTGGAACTAACTTCAATGTATTTTGCAGATGCATGACCTTGGCATAAGGAGGATCGATTGAATTATTTCTCCATTTGGAGCGGTGAAACACGATTTTGTAATATAAACAGACAGAGCAATTCTCGCAGCATCAACAATTTTATAATTGAGTTTCGGGTTTTATTTTTATTTCAGCGTTATGATTTCGTTGGTGAATCATAGGAATATAAGAGAGTATTTTTTTTGTTTAGGTTTTAGAGGCAGTAGAATTATTCGTTTTTTTTCGGATAAAAGAATGGGAGCAACTAACGAGTATTTTGTATTCAGATTTGTATGAAAATTATACATCAAATAGAAAATAAATATTTCTTTTATTTCTGAAAAAAGTAAATTTCTGTATTGAATAGGTGATTTTAGTGAATTTTTTCGAGAGTTAGGCTTAGCGCAAAAAATTTGCCGTCCTTTGGAAACAGTTTGGAAGCGAAGCGCTCCGTCTTTTGGGCCGCGGCAGCTGCGGAATGCCGCCGTCGCAAAAGGGTTTGAAGCCTTCTCACTACAATAATCCGCCCACTGATACACAAAGGAGTCTCGTAAATTAGCCTTGCTGGTGAACCTGTTATTACAAATAGCTCGCCCTTCACAAACGAATTACGGTTTCTTTTGGGATCCCTAATAACTAATTTAGAGTCGATTCTTACGAATTAGACGATACCCAACAATTTTATACGACATATTTCTTCTATATAATTTTGTTACCAAATGCTTGACGCTAACTTCTTCAATTATCCTTTAAGGGCTCTTAAATCACATTTGTCCGCTCGGACACTGTCAGTTTATTGGAGATACGCGTAACGTATATAATCAGGAACCTTGGAAGCCTGTATAGATGTTTGTTACATACGTCACAATCAAAAGACATATTGCAATGTTATTCAATAGATATAATGTCTATAATGAACCACATATATGACTTTTATAGTCTCTCTCTCTCTCTCTCTCTCTCTCTCTCTTTTATATAGTAAAAATTTCCTGCTTTAAAGAGATATGAACAATTTTTGTAGAAAGTACCAAAATGTATTGTTTTTTTTATCTATCAGCAAGTTTGTTTTTGTTCCAAAAGTATTATTTTGGTTCTCGTGAAAAATCATCACACGTGACTGTCTCAATTTCAGTATGGAGGAAATTGATTTAATCCTAGAATAAATAGGACAAATAATACCGTTTCTTAACAATATTTTTAATGACCTACTCGCTAATCTCCGTAACATATTTCGCGAGTCGAGAGGCTATGCCTACTACACGCTGAGCTCACTTTGCGAACAGTGCCATGCCGATAGCTACGCAGGAGTAACACGTGCCCGTACTTTGCGTGAACCATCTGCGAAGTGCCGAGAATCGAGATCGGGTCATCCGAGTGCAATAATTTCGCGCTAACCACTATGCTGCTCCACTACACTGTGTGATGCTTGTCGAAAGTCATAATCATAGCTCTAAAACCCCTTCGACTCGAATCTGTGTTTTGTCACTACCTTATTAACTTCTAAATGGCGTCGTAAAAATAATTTTATAGTATTTCTTGTTCTTTAACAGCCAATGTTCACATGAAAATTTACATTTTAAAAAATCGTCCGCAACCGAAAGCTGCTATTTTTGTTACTGCCACATTCTAAAAACTAAGTTCTCGTCCTCGTATATCCATTATATTGGTAACTGTAAAACATTTTAATTCGCAGTGGATTTAATAGCTGTATATGTCTCAAATATGGGATACATTTTTATTAGGATCTGCGTCTTGCCGATTCCGAGAATTTTTTTTTTCTACCACTGGGATTTGGGAAATTAAACGGAAAATTTAAAAAGAGCGAAACATCTTAGATTAAACCTTGATTACATTAACAAGCTTTAAATGCATCACAAATAAGTGCACTAAAATTGAAAACATTATAAACGAAAAAGAACATTGCACAATGTACTATCATCTCTCTTAGGAGTATTTATATTTATGTATGGAACCAAACAAGTATTCAAATAATGATTGTTAATTATTCATCTCAGGCTGTACAGTCTAATCAAAAGTACCACTGGCTCAGAATAAGGTTTACTGTAAATAAATATTTATCTAAATTGTATAAGGGGCTATCCTCATATTTAATTTTTGAACCGAGTTTATTTTTCAAGAGGGCTATATCCACTTCTTATTACATCATTTTATTTTTCAAATGAACATAACCCCCAAGTTCATATAAATATAAACTATATTTTTTTATTTATTAAGGGTTCATGAATACTTGAAAAGAATGGATTCTCTAACGTTAAATTTGCTACTCTTAGACTCTACATTCCTAAAAAATCTGATATGGACTGTACATGACTTTCCTTATATAATGCAATGAGTTTTCACTTTTACAGTAAAAACAAAATAGGTTACTCTTATAGCAGATACTTATATTCTTTCCAAGATATTGAATTTTTGTCAATTAATCGTCATTTCCATTGATTTAGCGTCATTTTTATCAATTTGACAAGACTTTTTCGTTAATTTGGCAGCATTTTAAGAAGTCGCCAAGTTGGCGACAGTCCGCCACTTTCGTCGCCAAAATCTCGCCAAGCGTTATGGATGGAAAAATAAATTATTCTTATAGCAGATAAATGATTATTGGCGTTCAAATACAAAAGTATCAAAGTACCTTTTCTCATGAGTGGAACGAGCTAGATACACGAGAATGATGTCACCAAATTTATCGCATGATATTACACATGAAAAGTGAACATGTTTCTCAACAGTTAATATTTTTTTTTTTAATTTATGGGATTTTTTGGTAAATTTATTTGAAAAATGTGCAATATCTCGAGAACGGTTCATACTAGCGTTGAAAGTTTATGTTAATCGTTTTCTAAGGAAAAAGTACATAAGAAATGTCAATTTGCATAACTTTATTAAAAGTTTTTGGTTTTTTGATGATTTTTTCAAAATTTCACTTGAAAATTCAGGGGGTTCTGAACATTTGATTGCGTTTAAAAACAATAGGCTTCCATGGTATTCACAGATTATAATTTTTGTAACAAATTTCATTCGAATCGTTTCTATTCGTTTGGGAGATATCGTCTTCACAGACTCACTGACACACACACACATACACCAGTGGCGGCCATTGGAGGGGGGGGGGACGCGGGTACGCGCGACACCATTGAGTAAAAAACCCCAAATTGTTTTTTTAGTTATACAGATTTATTACAATTTCTATTAAAAAAATCTGGATTTTTGGTTCAATTAAGTCGAGAATTATTAAAAATTAAGTTATTAAAACTGTCACTAGATGGCAGCACATCTTTTTTCCCTGAAAGGAGACTCATGAAAGCGGCAGTGCACAGAGTTTTCAACACATAGGGGAAAATACAGGGATATTTGTTAAAGTCGCGTCCCTGTCATCGGCATCTCCTGAGTGAAAGAATGGTATAGGAGCAATATTAGAAAAGTGATATGAAAAATAACCAGACATTGCAGATTTACTAGTAGATTGTGTCGCGGGTCTCCGAGCGCATCTAGCCAAAAAGAAATAGAAGAGTAGAAAAACATGAAGAGGGACTTCTCAAATTAGCTCAGATTCGCTAATTTGGCTACAATTTTCTACATTTAAGAATGTGTTTGTTCTCATTCTCGTCTTTGTTATAAATTTGGATGTTTAAATGAACATTTGAACAAATGAGTGAATTAAGCGTATGTGTTTGGTAATGTGAAGGGGGGGGGGGTATTTATGATCTTTTAGGGTATGATGAATAAAATGTGTTGTTTAGGACACTCCACGTGTTGAGGGATCGCTTGACCCACCCAGCTGTCTTAATAATTGAAGTTGTTTCGCATTTCGTCTTTTCTGATGCAGTTTGTCTGTTGTTCTGTTCTTCGGAAAGGGATTTATTTCTGTGCTCTGGTTGATCTGCTGTTGACGAATTCCAGTATGTTTGACTTCAAAATAATTCTTTAAACATCAGGAGTTTCCTATTTTTGACATTCCTGTGACATATAGGTTATTTTTAGTGACACTTTCATAAATGTGTTGTTTCGAACATTTAGTTTGAGTTGACTTACCCAGCTGTCTTACTTTTTCAGCTATTTAACATTAAGAAATGCCTAAGAATAAAAGAAATTATAAGTATTTGTCAAAAAACTTTAAAATTAAATTTTTAACATAATCCTTTTATCTGACGTCGTTTTTCTGGAAATTTTGGCCCGACCGCTGGTGACTATATTATTTAGATACCCCTAGATTTATATTTAAATTGAGGTAGCCCCCAAATTTCTTATCTCGGCTTCTAATTCAGCGATTTTGATTCTAATGATGGTTATAGTCTCTGCACCATCTGCACGTGTCACCTGAATATATATTTTGTACCAACCCCCTGGACGTAACTTTTAGCTTAGCTCCCTCAATTTTACATCTCGCTTCCTAACTAAGCGATTTTGGTTCTGCTAGTGGCTATAGTCTCTGCACCATTTGTAAATGTCCCCTGGATATGCATCTTTGGGAGAATTCCCCGAGATTAACTTTTACTTCAGTTACCCCCTCCAATTTCCCATCTCACCTCTTAATTGAGCGATTTTGATTTTACTGGTGGTTATAGTCTCTGCACCATCTGTATGTATCACCTTGATATACATATTTGATGGATATAATATACACACGTTTTTTGTGTCAACCCCTGGGAGTAACTTTTATCCACCACAATTTTACATTTCTATTCCTAATTTTGTGATTTTGGTTCTGCTAGTAACCATAGTCTCAGCAGCATTAGTACATGTCACCTGGATCTGCATCTTTATAGTGATAAATCTCTGAGCGTAACTTTTACTTCAGATACTCCCCCCCTACACACACACACACACTTATCCATCTCGACTCCTAATAAAGCGATTTTGATTCAGCTGGTGGCTATAGTCTCTGAACCACATGTACGCATTACCTTGATATACTTATTTGATGGATATAATCTACATACGTTTTTGGAGTCAACCCCTGGGCGTAACTTTTAGTTTAACTAGTCCCCATAATTTTACATTTCAATTCCTAATTGAGCGATTTTGATTCTGTTGGTGACTATATAGTCTGAGCAACATTTGTACATTTCACGTGGCTACACATATTTTTGTGTCAACCCCTGGGTGTTACTTTTAGTTTTACCAGTCCCCACAATTTCACATACCTGCTCCTAATTGAGCGATTTTGGTCCGGCTTGTGGCTATAGTTTCTCCATCATTTGTACATGTTACCTGAATATACAACTTTGACTTGGCAAATCTCCGAGCGCAACTCTTGCTTTGGCCCCCCCTCCCCCCCAATTTTCCATCTCGCCTCCTAATCCACTGATTTTCATTTGACAGGTGGCTACAGTGTCTGAACCATCAGTACGTATCACCAAAATCCGCATATTGTTAGTCAACTCCCTGGGCATAACTTTTAGTTTAACTAAACCTACAATTTTACTTTAATGTAAATTAGGACTATGTAAGGTTTTTCACTAGGACGGATACGTTCCATGTGTCCAGGATTTTTATGAGCGAGCAGGTGGGAGGTATGTTATTTTACTTAATACTGTGGGAACTAATAAAAATTAGATCTTTTAATATTAAGCTCATTAAGATTGACATCGCCGTTAATTCATACATAGTGGATTTATTATTTAATCGTGCATTGTTTTATTGTGCCGCTATAAACCCTCCAATTATTTACTTTTTGTGTGAGTCCTGTAAATGAATTATTAATTAATAAAATGCTAAATAGATCACACCATTTTAACTTTAACAAAAACATTTATTAAAAAACATAAATACTTAAATAAATCAATTACAGTATTTAATTATATCATTTCAGCGGAGGGGACGTATGTGACCAAAACGGAAACGCCTAAATAGTAGTTAGAACCAGATATCATTTTCAATGGGCACATACCTTCAATACTGTCTTGGACTTTGTTCGCAGCACGTATTTGATGTCGTGCTTATTACCCGCATCAACCCGTAGTGTCATGCATCCACTCGTAACTTCGTCGATCATATTGTACTGCTGAGTCCAACACTCGCACTTATTTCATTCTCTTAGTATATCAAGTCACCTCTGTAGTATCTGCACAAGTTATAATGCCGAAGTTATCTTGAGTCGTATTAAATCATCACTGCTCTAGTCGATCAGTTATCTGTTAAAGTTTACTCTCTCAAGTCATATTGGTATCACGCTCGTCGTTCTCTTCGATCAAAGGTTGTAGCTCCCTCTTTTTCGGGGGTGTCAATTCCCCCTTACTTTCATTTGCCGCATTCAGTGTAACGCCACAAGCTTCTCTTTCCAGTGGTTACTTATTTATCCAATGAAACCATTCCACATCCTCGTAAGAGTCAGCTCGGCCCCTCTGTCATGGCACCCATAAATTTAAAGTTTTCTGACCTTCAGGTTTTTATAGACCTTCAGGTTTTGAAGACCTTCAGGTTCACGGGTTGTAAAACTCGGTGCCATCCAGACTGTCAGTATTGTCCGAAGTTCTAGATCAATAAATAACTAGTATAAAACTGTCTCACCATAACACAACACTTAATGTGAGATATATTTCTGGTCTCACAAATACATCCGTCGTTTATATTTTTAATACTCCCTTTGCCATGCCCAAAATACGTATATGTATATACATATGCTTTATATATATATATATATTATATATATATATATATATATATATATATATATATATATATATATATATATATATATATATATATATATATATATATATATATATATATATATATATTTCAGTCCATCTTCTTATCATTTTTGCTATACAGAACATTTTCACTTAATGATTAATCTCAGGTATATATAATGCAAATCAAATAAAAACTCTTCAATTATATATATATATATATATACATATATATATATATATTACTAACACATACATAGGCATAAATACATAGATGAGGGCCCCCTCTACAGGTTGCTCAAGAGCCGCCACTGACATACACACAGACATCGCTTCAAAAATGTTCGATTCGTGATCAGGTATGCTTAAAATGTGCTCTCCTGTCGAAAACTCGAATTCGAATTTTCGACGAATCGAATCCCTCACCGTAAACAAAGTGCAATCCAACCCATTGTATTTGCCATTCCATTTGTTATACGGAAATATTTAAAAGTAATGGGTATTGGACGTGAAACATGGAAGTCGACTAACTGATATTGTTCCAGTGCGTGTCATGTTGTGTTTTTGTACGTAAATCTACATTAAATATTTAGAATAAGTTTGTGTGTAAATATATATATAAAGGCTGCCCCAAAAACTTTTACCTCGGCTTTTATTCCTTAAATATTGATCTTAGACCTATATAATAAATTACCAAGTTGCCTAAAAAAGGTACAGAATTTTATGAAATCGATTAAAATTTTCAAGGGAATTAAATTTTAAGAATTACAAAAAATTTTAATTTTTATACCGCCCCCGTACAAAAACATTTCCAATGAGCCTCATACACTAATAAGGTGATGTACAAAATTTTAGCATTTTATCATAAAAAGTCCCAGAGATATGAAAAGACAAATATGCTGACTTAAACCACTTTTCGATGCATCGGTCCGAGCCTCTAGGATGACTGAATGGGACAAGGTAGTGTTCAGAGACGAGTTTCGGTTCTGTTTATCGAATGACTATAGCCGTGTGAGGGTCTGGAGGCGACGTGGAAACAATTCCGATTCTGCTGCCACTTTTGAACGTCATGCTGATCGACAACGCGGCTTCATGGTTTGGGGCAGTAACATGGTTTGGATGTGCCATCGGCTTCGACAGCTGGTCACCTATGGTTCGTATCAGAGGCACAATGGAGTCACGACGGTATGGGGATTGGATGCTGCGGCCGGTTGCACTGCACTACCTTCAGCGGCTGATTTTTATTTCCAGCTAAATAACGCGCGACCGCACACGGCAACCATCAGCAGACAAGTCTTGCAATACATTCGGATGCTTCCTTGGCTTCCGCTGTCTCCGGATCTCTCACTCATCGAGTATTATTGGACTTGGCCGTTGTTTGACTGTTCTGCCCCGGCCTCAAACAGAAGACCACTTGTGGAGGATTGTTGAAGGCATATGGTCATTCATTCCTCAGGTAACTATCTTCACGCTCATTGCATCTGTTCCTTCAAGAGTTTCTGCTTGTATCGCCGCAAGAGGTGGTCCAAATGCCTACTGATCACCCTGTCTACGCCATTACTGTATAGTGCATTTTGCACTATTTGGGATAGGGTATGTCAAATACCTGTCTTTTCCGGAGGTTCTTCGTTTGAGATGGACGCTATTCCATCCGTAAGCGAAAGGTTAAATGCGTAAAATAATGTTATATGTTAAAAGAAAAAACCTTTTTTAGTCGATTTTTGCTCATTTCAACGTCCACCGTCCCATTAACAGCTGACGAGCAGAATGTGAAAAAAAGTAGCCAATCAGAGAAGTTTTTTTACACATTCTCGTCAAACTCACGGGTTTAAGGTGAGAGTTTAGACTGAGATGTTACCCCCGAATTTATAGTATTGGTAAAAATAGGAAGACTCTATATATCCTTTGGGATAGCTACGCCCACGAATACAAGGGTGGGAAAGGGACCCATTGCCATCTAAATGTAACAAAGAAGTATAAAGCATGTATAGCCACAGAACCGGCCAAAAAATATTTTTTCAAAGTTAGAAAAGCGTTCTTCTTGCAAGTAACAAATCCCACAGACCAGTTTCGTGCTTATGGTGTACTCGCCATCATGGAATGGCCGATATCTGCCACGGTAGCAAAAAAAGTGACGTGTACTACAATTTTACGAACCTAACGGAACCCACTCTGTCAGTCCTACCATGCAGCCCACTTCAAATATGTTAACTCTTGAGTTCAGATTGCACTCGGCTACAGCGACAAAGTTTTGCACTCACAGAACCCGCCTATAAATGGCGATTCAAAAGCTAAGATCGCGTTATCCTAACAGATAAAAGTTTAGAGCAAAACCGGTTCATGGATAATGCTACACGGAATAGGAGAGCAATACTAAAGTATTTATGCTTTTGTGGGTGGGTTGCAGCTTCCGGACTGAATTAAATAATATTATTTTTACGTTCTATTATATCCTCATTACCAGTCCATAGAAAATGTCAGCAATTGTTGACATTCTCTAAAGGCTTTCAAAGCAGAAGCTATTCTCTGGTAATGAAGATGCTGTTTTGTTTTTATACACAAGAATGCTATTTAGAACAGGAGTTACTGATTTCAAAGGATTTCGAATCATACAAAGCAAGTGTGCATACTCAGGGTTTCCCCTCCGTACTCAGCATGAATAGGTCTGAAAGCGAACCGATTTCGTGAAAGCTCACTATATATAGTATGTGTTTGCGATTCTAAGAAAGTTTTTCTAAAGACATTTCTTAATTCTGAATGAGGTCCTTAAAAAGAAGAGAGGGCTTTTTTTGTGTGTATTAATGGTATAAAGTTTTCCTAGAACACTCTACAGTTGACGAAGATAAGACTCTGTTTCTTTTCAACTACTGTTCTTGGGAATATGATCGTATTTAATCCTCTTCTAATAAATACTCTATGGCCGCCCTAACGCCATGTACAACTTTTACACTGGTAAAAGTTGTATTACAAAGAATAAAATATATAGAATGTAAAAGATAACTTCAATTTAAAGTATCTCTCTATATTAAAAAAAAAGTAGCTGACGCCGCCGCCAGGGAGATCAAATATATTTTCCCCCTTTTCAATATCTTGGTAGTCCCCTAAATGCACAAGGACTGGAAAGTGTGCGTTCAAGCATGTTCTTCACATCGTCAAAGTTACAGAACACTTCACCATGCATCTGGTTAGAAATTCGAAAAAATTCTAACATCCAAAGTGTCAGGTTACTTTTGATCTTATTGTATATATATATATATATATGTAACTAAGAAAAAGTAAAAATGTAAAGATATGTAAAGGGGGATGCCAGATAAATTGCATATAAATGGCTGAGAGGGATAGCGACCTCTCATTCCCGTTTAAAGTACTTTTATGTCTAGACAACGCCCACGGAAACCAATGCAATATAATGACAGGTCCCCGATATGTGCAAAATCGAAGGCACTAGAATGGAATAACGAGATGTAGAACGTAGAATGTCTATCTGACAACCTTACAATTCGGAATGCACAAAACACATCCTTAAGTAAACATTTTAACGCATGCGTACATCGTTATACACTGTTATGATGTTAAATTACCTATGTCTTGTCTAAAAGAGTATTCTTCTTTAAAGATGGAATTATAATGATGTTTAAGAAAATTAATCGGATAATATTTTTTATATGCTTCTTGCATGATTCTGCTGTTACTTATGATACAATCATCTTTGAAAGTATTATTGTGGAGATTTCTTCTGAGGTGTCCTGTAATGATATTACGGAAAATATTCTTAGTCAAATTTGAATTCCATTCTATGATTTGGTTGATCTTCATATCAAAATTTTCTCGTTTATTGTATAACACCGTATGGATTCCTTTTATATTGTTGTATCTTATGGTAATGTCGAGGAAATTAACTTCGTCTTTTTTAGTATTAAGGTTCTTGATCAGTTCCAGTTCCTGGGGGTAAAAGCTAAAATCAAATTCAGGAGTATGCAAGTATCGTCCTAATAGCACATCTTCCACGAATCTATAATATGGTATTTCATATAATATTTGATTACCTCTTTCAAAATATGATAAATATATGTCTGCCAAGATTGAAGAGCAACCCCCGCCCGTAGGGATGCCTTTAATTTGTTGATAAAATTATTTTCCATTATACAGCACGTTTTCGTATAAAACCAATTTGATAAGATCCAAATACCTACGATACGTGATCACATTTTTGAGATTGTATTCCTCGTGCACCAAAAGTAGTATGGCATGTAGTTTTGAAAGGTCGACCTTTCAAAACTACATCGACCTTATAAAGTACAATCACGGCATCAGCTTTTACCGGTAGATACCGCACAACGAGAAACTTTCGCCAAATGGGATATGTCAAAAATCGCACAGGAACCACATTGGTTATTTAATGTGGTGTAGACAGACGAAGCCAACTTTTCACTGCATGGTAATGTAAACACACACAACTGTCGTATATGGGCGACTTCTAATCCACGTGAGTACATAGAGCTGCCACTTTATTCACTACGAGTGACAGTTTGGTGTGGCTTCACTGGCTCTTACATTCTGGGACCCTTTTTCTTCGAGGAGTTTAGCTCAAGTACTGGTTAGAAAACTTGCACAGTAAACGCACAGCGTTATTTGACTCTTCTGCATGAGCAAATCGTACCGTCTTTGTGAAAACGGAAATGTGATATCTACTGTAACATTTATGCAAGATGGAGCACCATCTCACATCGCAACTCCAGAAAAGAAATTTCTAATTGACACCTTCGGGGAAGACAGACTTATCAGTAGGCATTGCAAGTTCCCATGGCCTCCTTGGTCTCCAAATTTGACACCCGTTGATTTTTGGTTGTGGGGGTATTTAAAGTGACGAGTTTATCAATCAGGTCCTTCCACATTGTCGGAACTAAACGATTCTATTAGTCGAGAAGTGAGTTTCATCCATCCAGACAAGCTGCATTCTGCAGTTACGGGTGTTTTCATTCGCCTGAATTGTGCCATACCTTGTGGAGGAGGACATGTCGAACACATGATGCTAATAACATATGATACTAATAACACTTAATAAAGGTACTGAACGTACAGTAAGTTCATTTTTTTGTCTTTCCAATGCGTTCAGCGCCACCTATAGGTGATTTTTTAAACTACAAAATTTTTTCACGTAACCCCCCCCCCCCCCCCCCGTCTTGACAATACTTATGGTACAAACCGTATCTCAATACGATGATTTTTCGATTTTTAATGAATTTTTTAAATTTATACAGACTTTTGAAAGACCCTGTATATATATATATATATATATATATATATATATATATATACATGCATGTACGTAGATATACACAGTACGTCAAAGAATTTTTGAGGCTGGGTCTGTAAATTGAAATCGAAATAAGAAATTATGATTTGTTTTGTTATTCAAAATAAGCCTATCAGGCTTCAATACACGTGTTACAGCGATTTAATAATCATCCGAATTCCAGTTCACTTTGCGAAATGGCATCTAAAACATACGTCGAAGCTGTTTGTATTGTCGAAATATCATTAAAATAACATAGTTTTAAATTCATTTTAAGTTTTGGGAATAAAGAGAAGTCGTAGAGTGCTAAATTAGGCGAATAGGGTGGATGATTCAACACACAGACGTTATTTTTTGCCCAAAATCTACGAACAATAAGTGAGGTGTGACTGGGTGCATTATCATGAAACACACACCAAGTACTTTCATCCCGATATTCTGGACGAATGTAACGAATTCTGGCAGTCAAACGCTTCAAAACATTTAAATAACACTCACTAGTAATTGTTTGTCCAGTTGGAACAAATTCTTTGTGGATAATACCCTTTCTATCGTAGAATGTAATGTGCATTGTTTTGATTTTGGGTGAACTTTCCTTGGTTTTTTTTGCTTGTGGTGAGTTTTTCGACTTCCATTCCGCACTTTGTCGCTTTGTTTCAGGATCATACTGAAAACACCATGTGTCATCACTTGTAAAAATCGATTATAAGAAGTTTGGATCATTTTCAGCGTCTGAAATGTTATCTCTGCAATGTGCACTTCTCCTTCATTTTTGTTCATTGGTTAAAGTGTGTGGAACAAATTTAGCACATACTTTTATTTTGGTCAAATCTTCTTGCAGGATGGTTCTAATAGTTTCTTTGTTGATGTTTAAAGACTCTTCCATCATTTTTAGTGACGCACAGCCATTGTTTGGCACGAAATCGCGCACCTTTTCAATAATCTCAGGTATTCTAGTTGAACTTGGTCTTTCTATATGCTTATCACCTTTGAGTATCTCTTCCGTCCAAAAAAGGTTTGTGCCACAGGAAAACATTTGATCTACTTAAACAAAATTCACCGTAAACTTGTTTCATCAATTGGTATGTTTCCGAGGCAGTTTTGCTTTAAATTTATATACAGCTCTTTGCTCTATCTCAAGAATTTGACATGAAAAAATTTTACTTCTGTAATGAACGACCGTAACTTTTGTGATAGTTTAGCAAATGCGTCGAACTTTTGACAGTGCGCCAGTAGACGGTCGAGGTTTATCACGCATGCGCGATTACATTGATGGACTGACTATACGCTGATATCTAGCGGCAGTCTTAATGTATATATATATATATATATATATACTTATTTGTAACATATATGCTAAAGATGGGTTTTTTGTACTTACCGTATTTTATGCATGATTTTCGGTTCAAAAATTTCAATATATATATATATATATATATATATATATATTAAAAAAATAACTGACATCGCCGCCGTTTAACAAATTTCTCTTTTCTCGAGATTCTTTGCTTAGTACCACCAAAACTGTTGCATATAAAAGTATAAAATTTGGTACACTTGGCGAACTCTGCGAGCGCAGCGAGCAAGGGGCAGAGTCCCATAATATATATATATATATATATATATATATATATATATATATATATATATATATATATTTATATATATATATATATATATATATATATATATATATATATATATATATATATATATATATATATAATTGAAGAATTTTTATTTTACTTGTATTATATATACCTGAAATAGATCATTAATAGAAAATGTTCTGTATAGCAAACGTGAAATAAAGATGGACAGAAATGTAAATGTGACATCAAAAGTACTATACGACAAGCCGTTGAATATTTAAAAAAAAAGTATGATGAGTAAACCTTATAAATAAAACAGGTACTAAATTGGTATAAAATACCCCTTCTCCTTGTTCCATATATAAGTTAAGGAATGAAATAAGAATTACATGTGATAAAGATAGGTGAAAAAAATTTTTGTAACTACACAATAAGATGAAAGTATTTGTATAAAAATCATATATGTAATGCAGGTACTTAAGATACTAATCCCCTTGTTCCCTGCATTAACGTATATGCTGTAAATGCAAGAAATGTGTTTAAGTTGAAAAGTTGGAAAACAGAAACTTTGTTTTGCACAATGAGCTAGGTCTTTTATATATATAGTATATATAGTATATATATATATATATACATATATATATATATACATATATATATATATATATATAAATATATATATATATATTATATATATACAATATATAGTATATAGTATATATATATATATTGTATATATATATATATAATATATATATATATATATATATATAATTGAAGATTTTTATGATTACTTGTAATATATAGATACCCGAGAAATACCAAAGAAAATTGCTTGTAAACTGTAGGTAAAAGTAAAATAATTGCAAATCAGAAGCCTAGTGTAGCACGATGAGCTATGCAAGAAGTTTGGAAATTGAATAAATGGAATCTAGTGAATATAAAAGGAATAAAATGAATATGAAAAGCATTTCTGAAACCATGTACGTTATCAAGGGCCATACATGTTTCATTAATGCTGACTCTACGTTTCTGTTTACACAACTGTAAAATGTATTACAGAAATAATGTAAATGGCCCGACGTAGAAGAAAAGACAAAGTGGATCAAATACACAAAAAATCAAACATGGATATAAAATATTCTGTTACACCAGCTTGTGGCTAATTATTGTAATGAGGATGCAAAGTATTATAAAGTAATATCAAAAGAATATAATGAAAATAAAATGAAAATATATCTACCCCTAGTACTGTGGTACTTCTGGAACAGCATGTGTATTACCAATCATCTCAGAACAGGTTACAGTGAATTTTTTGTTACTGACTAAGCAGTTTTCTCAAAGCAGGTTAAAGTGAATTATACGAATTGTTTAACTGTTAGAAGAAGACATGGAGATTATGAATTATTTAGAAATGCTAGAGTATGATTTGTCAATATGTTGCTGTAATTGTTGCATGTTTTTGAATTTAAACTTTAAAATGTGTTTTAATAAAAGAAAAAATAAGATTGGGCGGGTAGTTAATTTTGATAACGGTGTTTATGAATTTCTGAAGATGTTCTTTGTAGTAACAAGGTGTGCTTAACATTTTGATTCTTAATAACTGGTTATTAATAATATTTCTTTATACAGATTTGGAAAGATTGGAAGAGCAATGTTGAAGTTCATTTAATTTGAAGTTATAAGTTTCTGTTTTGTCATAGATTTTAAATTTTATTGTATTTGCATTTTTAATTGTTAAACTAACGTCTAGAAAATTGATCCAGTTGGATGTATATACATTTTCAATGAGTTGTAGATTAGGTGGATAGAAATCAAAATTTAATTCATTGGCCTCATTAGTAATTCCAATAATAATAAGATCATCAATATATCTGTACATTATATGACAGTTGAAAGGGCTCTGATTTTCGTAAAAATGTAGATAAAGGTTGGCCAGTATGGTGGATGATTTACCTCCCTGTGGTATTCCTTTATTTAATTTGTATATGCATTTTCCTTGAACTATATACTGTTTGAACAAAATGAATTTTAATAAAGTTTTGAATTTTGGAAATGATATGTTTTTTGCTTGAGTGAATTGTTCATATAAAAGTAGTATGATTTTATATAAATCATTAATGTCTATATTATTAAATAGGTCTTTGAAATCAAAAGTTTTTACATCATGTATGTAAGGGTTTAGTTTTATTTTATTAATTAGTTCTATACTATTTTTGATTATATGTGTTTTTGTGTAGTAAAATAATCATAAATTAGATTGAGTATGATTAGAAGTTGTTTGTCAGCTGCATTGGTATATGAATTAAATCCTATAGTGACTGTTCTAAATGAAATAGGTGTTTTATGGAATTTAGGTATGAGTACCAAGTAAGGAAAATTGAGATTGTATTTTTGTTTAAGAAGTTTGTAGTAAGCTATTATTTGTTTATTTATAACATTGATATGAGTGTATAAAGGAGTTAAAGAAATAGAGGTACTGAGTTGCAATTTAAGCTGGTCCAAATAAAATTTTTTGCAAATAAACGCATAATTACTGGATGCCTTGTCAACATATGTGATTACAAATTTGTCTTGTAGTGACTTGATTTCTTTAACGATTTCTCGGTAATTATGCTTATATATTGGAATGGGAAAGTGTTGGATCAAATGTTTTACATGCCTAATTATTTGTACTTTCCAGCTCTTGAAGGCTTCAAATGGGCAGTGGGATTTACCTGACATTTTAAATATATATTTGTCTAGATCTATGTCAAAAGCTTGTATTATTTTCTTTTTATTATAAAGAAGAGGTATTCTGTTATATATATATATATATATATATATATATTATATACATATATATATATATATATATATATATATGTACAATATATATATATATATATATACTATATATACAATATATTTATATAAATATATATATGCAATATATTTATATAAATATATATATATATATATATATATATATATATATAAATATATATATGCAATATATTTATATATATATATATATATATATATATATATATATATATATATATATATATATATATATATATATATATGCAATATATTTATATATATATATATATATATATATATATATATATATATATGCAATATATTTATATATATATATATATATATAAATATATATATATATATATATATATATATATATATATATAAATATATATATATATATATATATATATAAATATATATATATATATATATATATATATATAAATATATATATATATATATATATATATATATATAAATATATATATATATATATATATATATATATATAAATATATATATATATATATATATATATATATATATATATATATATATATATATATATATATATATATACATATACAATATATATATATATATATATATATACAATATATATATATATATATATATATATGAAGACAACCAGTCACAGTCCGATACGACAGGTAAATGTTTGCCTTTAATCTCCATCCACATGCTATCGTACTTCGTCAATATTTACCCAAGTCCTTCTCATCCTTTTGAGTGAGAGCTAAACGGCAAATTCTTAACAGAACGCATCAGAAAAGAAAATTAACTTCATGCCCCGCTTAAATTTAATAACGCACTCGGCAAGAATGAATGGAATAGAAGAGACAAGTGGCCTGTTCACAGATGACACGCGATTTTGCGAGGCAGCTGTCTTAATTATCCTTTTAGTAAAAGTGACATGCGAGAAAGAACCACCGAAGAAAGACAAATATTAAAATAGAAATGAATTAAAAATAAGATAGCTGCATTCAGTTGTTTGTGGCCCCATGATTGGCAAGTATATTTTTGTCAGTAAATAAGTAATGAGTTACATATTCACTTACTATATTTCTGCAGATATGTTACAAATTAAATTTCTAAGAGAAAATAATTCTATAGACCCTTTACATACGACGACACTCCTGTTAAGGTCATTTTATTAATGAATAAAATATACCCACAAGCGCAAATAGGGTAATCATGCATTTTGTAATTGCATCAATTGCTGACACTACAATATGTTCAACGATTGTAGCGTGCATGAAAACTATCGGAAGTAAGAAAACCATAGAGTTAAACAGAAGGAGATAAAACTTCTATAGATGAGAAGTTTAAAAATGCCATAACGCTTTGAGAATTATATGTAGGCATCGCTAGTGTTAATAAAGATCCGCTTGTTTTCATTTGACACAATAAAAAGGCATATTATCGAATATATATATATATATATATATATTGGTGATTTTTAATTAATATTCCCTAATTAACAGTATAATTAATAAGTATTTTTTCACAGTTGTAGGACAGAATTCAGAGTATATGGAGATAAAATGAATTGAAATGTAAAATGATTTTGAATACGTAGGAATATCCCTTATTGTTTCTGTTCTGTTATGTATTGCGCTACTTATTCATTTCTCCAAAATTGACTGTTTAAATGAATAGTTTAAGCTTTTCATCATAGAACTACATATAATGCAGGGGCAATTATCCTTACGCAGCGCTGATTGTATCAAATGATATTGGTATTTTCTCAGCATGGAGTTTCAACTCTCTAAACTTTACCTCGCTGATGAAAACTATATATGGATATTATACAGAAACTATATATGGAATATATATAAGGGATATTGCATATGCCCAAAGAAGGACTATATTTACGGACAATCACTATGGATACTTGAGAGTTCAGGTCGCTTGATCAGGGTGACAAATTTGGCGAAATATCTCCAAGTTCGCGAGTTTTGGAAACGTCTCGAATTTTAAATATTGGTCAAGAAATTCTCATGTTTCGTCTATTAGCTAGACATTTGCATACAGGGTATATAAGCCTGTCATCGTTTAGTTAGACTGAATTGGCGTGATACGAAAAGATTGCATTATGAAATATTTCAATGTTTTGTGAGTATAATCGTGTGTTTCGTAAATGAGTGGAAAGTTGATTAGCTGTGTTATTGTACGTAATCGCTGTTTTATGTCTTTGTAAGATAGCTAGAGGGTTGCCGGATATATACTGCTACTGTTTACGCTTAATGGGGCTTGTAATAAAAGCTTGTGTTATCCGGACTTTCAGTCTTTCTTGTAGCCTGCGAATACCCTCCCAATTACAGGGGATGCTTCGTAGCAAAGCATTAATGCATTAAATCGTAAAAGTACAGTGTGCTCATAACTAGAATTTCCCTATTAAAACCTTTTGTTGAAATACAGTTGTTGAAATTTAACCAAATTACGTAGAAATAGTAATCAAATAACGCGGAAATGACTTTCCTCCGAAAATAGTCACATAATGCTGATAAGAAAATTGGGGCGGAATCTCTATCCGTGGATGCAGTCCTTCCTGAGATACCAGTCAACTCATATAACGAAGTAGGACTTGCTGGTTGACGATAAAAAAAAATCTGATGTGGGCAACACATGACTTTCCTTATATGATGTAATGAATTTACTACTTTTACAGTAAAAAAATAGGATTTTCTTATAGTAGATACTAATATTCTTTCCAAGATATTGAATTTTCGACAATTAGTCGTCATTTTCATTGATTAATTAGTGTTAGAAAAATTACATAAGAAATGCCTATTTGCGTAACTTTATTAGCGGTTTTGATTTTTTGACGATTTTTTCAAAATTTCATTCGAAAATTTAGGGGGGTTCTGAACATTCGATTACGTATAAAAACAATAGGCTTCCAGTGTTTACGGATTGTGATTTTTGTACCAAATTTGGTTCGAATCGGTCCATTCGTTCGTCAGTTATCGTCTCCACAGACTCACTGACACACACACACACCCACACACATCATTTTTATCCATTTGG
The DNA here is from genome assembly GCA_951213105.1 of Amaurobius ferox. NCBI lineage: Eukaryota > Metazoa > Arthropoda > Arachnida > Araneae > Amaurobiidae > Amaurobius > Amaurobius ferox. The sequence goes on along the minus strand of OX578146.1, from coordinate 134,185,879 downwards.
CGAGATTTTCATTAATTTGGCAACATTTCAAAAAAGTCGCCAAGTTGGCGACATTCCGCCAAATTCGTCGCCAAAATCTCGCCAAGCGTTATGCACTAAGAAAAAAGTTATTCTTACAACAGATAAATGACTATTGGCGTTCAAATACAAAAGTATTATTCAAAGTATATTTTTTCATGAATGGAACGAGCTAGATCCACGAGAATGATGTCACTCTATTTATCGCATGGTATTACATATGAAAAGTGAACATGTTTCTCAATAGGAATTTTTTTTTTTTATGCGACTTTTTCATAATTTTTTTGAAAAATGTACAATATCTCGAGAACGGTTCATATTATCGTTCTAAAATTTATGCCAATCGTTTTCTAATGAAAAATTACATAAGAAATGCCTATTTGCGTAACTTTATTAGCGGTTTTGATTTTTTGACGATTTTTTCAAAATTTCATTCGAAAATTTAGGGGGGTTCTGAACATTCGATTACGTATAAAAACAATAGGCTTCCAGTGTTTACGGGTTGTGATTTTTGTACCAAATTTGGTTCGAATCGGTCCATTCGTTCGTCAGTTATCGTCTCCACAGACTCACTAACACACACACACACACATCATTTTTATCCATTTGGCGAGATTTTCATTAATTTAGCAACATTTCAAAAAAGTCGCCAAGTTGGCGACATTCCGCCAAATTCGTCGCCAAAATCTCGCCAAGCGTTATGCACTAAGAAAAAAGTTATTCTTACAACAGATAAATGACTATTGGCGTTCAAATACAAAAGTATTATTCAAAGTATATTTTTTCATGAATGGAACGAGCTAGATCCACGAGAATGATGTCACTCTATTTATCGCATGGTATTACATATGAAAAGTGAACATGTTTCTCAATAGGAATTTTTTTTTTTTATGCGACTTTTTCATAATTTTTTTGAAAAATGTACAATATCTCGAGAACGGTTCATATTATCGTTCTAAAATTTATGCCAATCGTTTTCTAATGAAAAATTACATAAGAAATGCCTATTTGCGTAACTTTATTAGCGGTTTTGATTTTTTGACGATTTTTTCAAAATTTCATTCGAAAATTTAGGGGGGTTCTGAACATTCGATTACGTATAAAAACAATAGGCTTCCAGTGTTTACGGATTGTGATTTTTGTACCAAATTTGGTTCGAATCGGTCCATTCGTTCGTCAGTTATCGTCTCCACAGACTCACTGACACACACACACACACACACACACACACATCATTTTTATCCATTTGGCGAGATTTTCATTAATTTGGCAACATTTCAAAAAAGTCGCCAAGTTGGCGACATTCCGCCAAATTCGTCGCCAAAATCTCGCCAAGCGTTATGCACTAAGAAAAAAGTTATTCTTACAACAGATAAATGACTATTGGCGTTCAAATACAAAAGTATTATTCAAAGTATATTTTTTCATGAATGGAACGAGCTAGATCCACGAGAATGATGTCACTCTATTTATCGCATGGTATTACATATGAAAAGTGAACATGTTTCTCAATAGGAATTTTTTTTTTTTTTATGCGACTTTTTTATAATTTTTTTGAAAAATGTACAATATCTCGAGAACGGTTCATATTATCGTTCTAAAATTTATGCCAATCGTTTTCTAATGAAAAATTACATAAGAAATGCCTATTTGCGTAACTTTATTAGCGGTTTTGATTTTTTGACGATTTTTTCAAAATTTCATTCGAAAATTTAGGGGGGTTCTGAACATTCGATTACGTATAAAAACAATAGGCTTCCAGTGTTTACGGGTTGTGATTTTTGTACCAAATTTGGTTCGAATCGGTCCATTCGTTCGTCAGTTATCGTCTCCACAGACTCACTAACACACACACACACACATCATTTTTATCCATTTGGCGAGATTTTCATTAATTTAGCAACATTTCAAAAAAGTCGCCAAGTTGGCGACATTCCGCCAAATTCGTCGCCAAAATCTCGCCAAGCGTTATGCACTAAGAAAAAAGTTATTCTTACAACAGATAAATGACTATTGGCGTTCAAATACAAAAGTATTATTCAAAGTATATTTTTTCATGAATGGAACGAGCTAGATCCACGAGAATGATGTCACTCTATTTATCGCATGGTATTACATATGAAAAGTGAACATGTTTCTCAATAGGAATTTTTTTTTTTTATGCGACTTTTTCATAATTTTTTTGAAAAATGTACAATATCTCGAGAACGGTTCATATTATCGTTCTAAAATTTATGCCAATCGTTTTCTAATGAAAAATTACATAAGAAATGCCTATTTGCGTAACTTTATTAGCGGTTTTGATTTTTTGACGATTTTTTCAAAATTTCATTCGAAAATTTAGGGGGGTTCTGAACATTCGATTACGTATAAAAACAATAGGCTTCCAGTGTTTACGGATTGTGATTTTTGTACCAAATTTGGTTCGAATCGGTCCATTCGTTCGTCAGTTATCGTCTCCACAGACTCACTGACACACACACACACACACACACACACACATCATTTTTATCCATTTGGCGAGATTTTCATTAATTTGGCAACATTTCAAAAAAGTCGCCAAGTTGGCGACATTCCGCCAAATTCGTCGCCAAAATCTCGCCAAGCGTTATGCACTAAGAAAAAAGTTATTCTTACAACAGATAAATGACTATTGGCGTTCAAATACAAAAGTATTATTCAAAGTATATTTTTTCATGAATGGAACGAGCTAGATCCACGAGAATGATGTCACTCTATTTATCGCATGGTATTACATATGAAAAGTGAACATGTTTCTCAATAGGAATTTTTTTTTTTTTTATGCGACTTTTTTATAATTTTTTTGAAAAATGTACAATATCTCGAGAACGGTTCATATTATCGTTCTAAAATTTATGCCAATCGTTTTCTAATGAAAAATTACATAAGAAATGCCTATTTGCGTAACTTTATTAGCGGTTTTGATTTTTTGACGATTTTTTCAAAATTTCATTCGAAAATTTAGGGGGGTTCTGAACATTCGATTACGTATAAAAACAATAGGCTTCCAGTGTTTACGGATTGTGATTTTTGTACCAAATTTGGTTCGAATCGGTCCATTCGTTCGTCAGTTATCGTCTCCACAGACTCACTGACACACACACACACACACACACACACACACACACACAGACAGACATCACTTCAAAAATGTTTGATTCGTGATCAGGGATACTTGAAACGTGCTCTCCCGTCGAAAACTCGAATTCGAATTTTCGACCCCGTCACAATACTTTCCTTATACATTATGTATATAAGGAAAGTAAAAACTAAAACCTTACCTCAATTTAGAAGGAGGTGGCAAACTCAAAAAATGTGGTAATTGAGTGGCATTTCCTGGCGTCTAAACAGGGTATAGACATGTATTTATGCTTGGTCTAGTATTAGCTGCCCATAGGTAGGACACAAGTCGTCGTGTCAAAAATTCGTCGATCAACAGTAGTCGGGATTTCAAGAAAGCATGCGGTGTTAACTTTTGTGACACAATAAACATGGAAATGGCAAGTGAATAGGAGTGACTTTTTCTTGGTCAACACCCAGTATTTTTCCTGGTATTGATTGATAATCGACATCAGAAACAAGAACGTCAACACGACAGTTGACTTTCAATTCAAAGAGTAATTGCACTGAATGTCTTTTATAGTTATAAAGATTAATTATAGTTATATACTAAAAATCTATATTAAATCCAGAAAAATTTTAAATCTTATCTTGAATCTTAAATGTCTCATCACATGCTCCTATTTGGCGGAGAGAGATAATCGTGATCGAACTGTAGTGATTTGAATGAAGTTTGCAATATTTTGTGATGCCTGTTCTTGCAATCTGACCACAGATGCGATACACCTAAGTAGTGGCCACGTAAATTGCACCACCTTTGATGATGCGAATTCAATGGCAAGATTCAGACTTAGGGAATGCTCAATTCGAGAAAGTGACCAAATCTGTGAAATAAATGAAGAAAGAATCATCACAAAAGCAATTGTAAGACTTCGTGCACAGGGGTATGAAAATCGATGAAAACGGAGCTAGGGTCTACAGGGACTGTAGATACTGTCCCGAAACTGAACTCTCTCCTGAACATGTCTTTACATGTCCTGCCATTTTAGCAGCACTTCAAAACATCGAGGAACTTTCGCAGGAGGTGCTCTACTCCCATAGCATCATTGCGATCGCCAGGGCCGTGGTCTTCACACATGGATCTATTTAAGCGACTGACTCGTGTGGACACACCACCACCAATGCCTGTTTTGGACATAAATTTTCTTTTAACATATTTTTCATTTATGACTCCGTTTATTGGCATCAACATGGTCAAATACCTACAACTATACCTGGGATTGAAAATAACTCTAAATCTACCTGAAAAGCTATAGGGCTTCAAACTGCATGAGATTCGATCACTTCAGCTACAAAATATCCATATCCTTCCAAATGAGCATCGATGAAACTTGTTGAAAATTGGTCTTATGATAACAATACAACCGCTGTTTCTCGTTTTCCATAACGCTCATTTGAGGGCAAAATTGCTTTTTTTAACACCTTACAACATAGTTGAAAGTGTTTATGACTTTGTTTATTCTGTCTGTTTTTCTGTCCGTTCGATAACTGCCGTAAAAAAGACTTATTCAAAGTTAAATTTTCGAATGTTGTTGAGACATTCTGTGGGACATATGGGAATGCAAATGAATAATATCACCCAATTAGTTTTGGATTGAACCCTGGTTGAAAAAATGAAATACAATGAACCCTATAGGACCTAATTTTTCAAACATTTCTTAAACGAATTTAAAATTCACAAATTGCTTCGAAAATTTTAGAAAAATTCAAATTATCCTATGAAATATATAAAATCAAATTCAGCAAAATATGTTCAGTAGTTTTTTAAATAAAAATTAATATAATAATTGCACCCTTATTATATGAAGAGATCACGTGACTCACTTCAAAATAAAGTATGGTATCCATATTTTTCCCAGTGTCAAAATCGTGATTTTTAAACTTATTTTAATTTCTATTTAGTGTTGCATCCGTCATTAAGCAGCTTTTTCTTGCGTAATTTCTGTTCATCTGTATACTGCGCCAAAGCAATTACAATATTTTTGAGTTTAAATGATCATCAAACTTTGAGTATTTCTGCAACGAAGTCTAATTTTAACATATGAAAAATGTAAACACATCAAACTGTAAGACTACAGTTGCATAAGAATGGCTGAATTTTTTTAACGCAAAATTATTTAGCTCTGGAGTCTGGATTATAGCTGATATGCATAAAACATTCACTGATTTTACATAGATAAGCAGACGATTTTATAGCAGACACTTTCGCTGATAATAATATTAAAATAAATTATTGTAGCATTGTAATGAATGAAAGGAATGGAATAAAAATGTATGATTTAAATATTTACCGCTTTTACATAGAGAGCCAGGCGATTTATATTTCGATGACGTCATTCAAATGAAGCTCATTTTTTTCGATGAAGTTTTAAATTTTCAAACATAAAAAATTACTGTAATAATTTAAAAAATATATTGCATTTTAGAGATGTTTAAATAAAAATGCATTGCAGTAGGAAAGCGTTTCGTAATCAATGCTTTATGCATGATTGCTCTTTCTTGTTTTCATATTAAATCCGAGGCATCTGCAGACAAAACGGAAGGCCCAGTAAAGGTATTTAACAAATGCATAGGCTATCGAAGTCTCAGGATATGAATCTCATCAAGCTTGCATGGGAGTCGGAAGGGAGATAAACTATTTCACATCAGCCCAACCGGGTTGATGGCAAATAGGCTTATATGAATTTCGGGCGCGGTATCCCGATGGTTTGTGCGCTGGATTTGCACTCTGCCACAACTGCCGATGTGTGCATGCGGAGCACGATCACGTGATCGTAAGCATGTGGGTCCGTAAGGCCCTCCGAGAGTAGTAAGAAGGCCTGGTGGTAGGGGAAGGAGGGTACGGTCCCTGTGGATGCCTCCATCACTGGGTTCCGGTCTAAATAGGGCGGCACTTTCCGGCCGTCCAAACAGTTACCTTACACTTTTCTGGTAAGTCGGACGGTCTGGGTCTCAACAACAACATCACACCCACCAGGTCGCGGTACCCCAGTGGTTAGCACGCTGGAATTGCACTCGGTGGGCCCGGGTTCGATTCCCTCCGCTGCCAAAACTGCCGCCGTGTTCAGGCGGAGTACGATCACGTTAAACATGTAGGTCCGTAAGTCCTTCCGAGAGGTTGGTGGAAGAGGATAGACGGTCCCTGTGGATGCCTCTCCCTGTGGGTTGCGGTCAAAATTGGGTGACTCTTACCGGCCTTCCAAACAGTTACCTTACACCTTTCTGCCCAGACAACCAGTGACTTCCACAGGAGATCCTAAAATGATCCCAAAGATCCTAAAAGAGTCCTATCCTAAGTTGGATGTCTTGAGACGTCCTGCGTAGGAGCCATTAAAAAGATCCGTCCTGAATGACTCTAACAGGATTCCTTTAGGAATGATTGTGGGAAGTTTCGAAAGGAGCCAGCTCAAACGCCGCCGCTATTGGAGCATGGAGTTTTTCGCGCATGCGTGGCTTTGTGATTCGGTGCTTCCTCTACCGTACCGGTTACTGGTTAGGCTTAGCTTGTTTGAATTTATAGGTGCACCGCATGGTATTCCAACTAAAGTACAAAGTAAGTAAGTTTTTATTTTCTATACGTATAAAAGTTTTTATGCTTTTATTGTAAAAAGTGCATTTTTTTTTGTAGCCTATGTTTCATACTGTAGGTGTATTTGGCCGTAACATCCATTCAAAACATTTTTGTCGATCGGGATTTCCCGATCGACAAAAGTGTCTCAACTATACCTCTAATTCTGCCGTACTTTTTAACAAAGCAATATAAAGAAATTAATTATAATTTGACGAATATTTTATAGAGATTCACAATTTTTAAACATTTATACTTACACGATCATTTTATGTTCCGAATTTACATTCGAAATAGCATGATTCAATCTGCTGTTTACGCTGTAAATGCGAGGCAACGATCAAATCCCATTGCATCTACTTCATTAAATTTGGAAAAAACATGAATGAAGGACGACTCATTTTTTTAAATGAATTCGATCTATTAATATCAGTGTTTCTTTTCACAATGCTATACAAAATAACATTTTATATTTTTTGTTAGTTTTCATTTTATGGTTTTATTCTTTTGTATACAGTGGAATCTCGTTACAACGAACACCAGTTTAACGAATATTGCGCGATGTTTTGAAAAAATTCCTATTCTTTCCTCATTAAATATTTTCACATTAACGAATGAATTTAAACTATGAAAGCATTTGTTTTTTCAGATTAACGAATTTTTTTTCTTTCATTTTACCTCAGAAACCCCTTTCTAGATCTAAAAGTTGTAAAATTTGAGAAAAAACATCCCACCGTTATTTTAGCCTTCTTGTATAACGTTGCATTTTAATATTTCACTATGATAACATTTAATACTCCTTTCTATTTTTACTTGCAATAAAGTTGTTTATTTTTAAAGGAAAGTTATACTTTTTAAGTAGGGTACATAATTATAATCCTTTTGGAAATAAATGTGCAACTGAAAGGGGTTTCTGAAGCAACCACCCCTTATCTAGATATTTTTGTCTACATGACCAGGTGTATAGATAATGCATCCGGGGGGGGGGGGACATGTGATTATTTTCCCTGAAAATTCTTTCATATATGAACTGATAAGAAAATTGAGATTAGCAGTATTGTCAAGTACATTAAACGTGTACTGTAGTTAGTTTATTTGGCTGTACAGCTGTACTTTTCTGTTTCTGATTTAAAATGTCCGAAAGAAGTGGAAGCAGTACAATCCGGAAGAAAGCAAGTTGATTTTGCAAAGGAATGTGGGATTGCTGCTTCTACATTATCTGCGATTTTAAAAAAAAGAACAAAATTTTAAAACTTTCTGAGCAGTCTGTTTTGTGTCCCGACAGGAAAAGACTGTTTAGGAAATCATTAAAACATTGATGAAGCTGTGTGCAGATGTTCGACCGAAAAATATTCCTCTTTTTATGTCAATGATACAAACTAATGCGAAAGAATTTGCAGAAGTTGTGAAAGTAAAAGAATTTGATGCTAGTTCTGCATGGTTGTTTCATTTCCATGAAAGATATGGAATAACATGAAAACAAGTCAGTGGAGATGAAAAATGTACTGATTTATCGGCTGCACATGAATGGAAAGAAGACAAACTGCTGGAAATTTTGGAAGATTATGAACCTGAAGACATATTTAATGCTAATGAGATAGCCTTTTTCTACCAACTGCCACCAAATCGTACTATGGCGAAATAAGGCGAACAGTGCAAAGGTGGAAAAAAATCAAAAGTTTGCATCTCAGTTCTCTTTTGTTGTAATGCAACTGGCACAGAAAAACTAACCCCACTAGTGATTGGAAAATCCGCAAAACCTCATTGTTTTAAAAATGTTTCATCGCTTCTCTGCAATTACAAAAACAACACCTGAGCCTGGATAACAAAAAATATTCCTGCTAACTGCATTTCAATTTTACGGCCTCTCGATCAGGGTATCATAAAAAAATGTTTAAATTCATTTTCGTTGACTACTTGTTGAAAAAATACTTGCGAACTTGAATGATGAGTACTAGTATGGCAATTAACCTCAGACAAGCCATTGCAATGATATTTGTTGCTTGGCAAAATATGTCCCAGTCTATAATCCAGAACTGTAAGAAGAAGTTGGGTATTCTCTTTAGAATGTGATAAGAATGATATATTTGTTTTAGGATTCTACAGCTGTCGATTTTCCTAAAGATCTATGAGCTACAGCGTCCAAAGAGCTTAATTTTCCTTTAACAATATCACCTTCTGATTATGTTGGATACAATGAGTAAGCTTTTATATGTTCAGACTTGACAACTAGTAATATTATAGCTAGTCTTGATAGTAGCAACTGCGAAGACATAAAAGATGATGAAGGTGATGAGTGGCAATGATGAATGTGTACCAGATGACCCTCCAGTGTCCTTTCAAATATCGAATTTTAGCTCAGCAAAAAACTGTTACTGAATATTTTTATTCGTTAAGCGACATCGAAAATTGTTAAAACACACTCTTTATCACTTCCAGTGCAAACAAAAATTTCTGACTATTTTTCGAATATGTTATTGATTTTTCTTATCCTGGAAATAAGGCCACTTGCAGTTTTAGGTATGTTTGATTTGCTTTATATTATGCTTCACATAAATAATCTACTGCTACAATCAATACAATTACGTAATTTAAATATATGTGTGATAAATTTATTCCTCTTTATTCTAAAATGCATCTTTGATTAATGACAACAAAAAACCGAAATAGTTGTATTTGTATATAATTTAAAATATATCGTAGCATATAATATGGTTTCATTATGTTTTTTCCTATACCTTCAATTTTTTAAATGCCCCCCATTTTAAATTTTCACTTTAACTTAAGTTTTCAAAATAACGAATTTTTACTGCGGTCCCTAGAAATTCGTTGTAATGAGATTCCACTGTACCTCTATGAATCTATCTATAATTCTTCAGCTGTAATTGTTATGAAATTGTTGCATAAATTTTAATATAAAAAAGGCAATTTCATTTTTTTTTTACCTTCATATACAAGGGTTGTGTATATTTCCTCTCTACACAATCACCAAATATAAATTTTCTTTGCCTGAAATTCAGTTTTTTTGTTGTATTACGTTTATTTATATGTTAAATTTAATACAAATAAATTTTTAACAAGAATTTGTTTTAATGTGCACAAGATTTGCAGGTTGTATTTGGTATAAGGTATATTGATATTACACATGTATAATATATAATGCAGAATTGATATGGAAACTGTTTTCCTTCTTAAAAGGATAGAAAACTCACTAGTAGAATACATTTACAAAACTTGCACCATATAACCATTTATGTTTACATTCTCTTAGGAGAGGGAAAATTGGCAATAACTTTTATATTATTGATTAATAAATGAAATTGTTCTTGCTCTTATTTACTATTGATCATAATTTTAATGTTGATATTTACCATTTATCTAAAAGATATTTATGATAATAATTAGGAAAACATAGTTAATTTATTTTAATTTCAAAACATGCATAATACCGAACCAGTACTAAAACAAAAATTCAGAAACAAACGGAGAAATGCACAAAAACTCAAGTAGGCTATCTCTTCCTAAATTAAGGTGGTTTTTTTTTCAACTCCGATACAATAGAGCTTATTGTAATCATGAATGGTAGATTTATTCGGCTAATGTTATCAGTTATTGTAACACTTAATGTAAACTAAATGTTCCAGTTAGGTAGTCCAGAAAATAGACATCACTCACCTCAGTACATAATCAGGCCCTTATTATGTATAACCATACTTATGAATTTTACTAAAATTCTGCAATAGTGGCCATTAAGCTTAAAACTACATACTGGCCACTTGCTATTAAGCGAAAGTTATGAATTTTCATGTCTACAGTTAGGGTATACAACTTTTCTTTATAATCTTGTCTTATCAGCATGGTTGATTGCTTAATGTTGCTTGGGAACAGGATTGCTGAATATTGTTTGCTAAATAAAAACTAAAATTTAGGAAATGGCGTGTAAAAAATACAATTATGGTTTGTAATGTTTGTGTTATTTTTAAACCTAAATTTAAGTTGAGATTGACCTTCGAATGCACTTTATTTATAAACATTAACTGCAACATAACAAGTTCATGTGCCATAAGGTAATTGAAGCAAGACTAGGAGGTTGGTGAAGAGTCTTTATTTTGAACTGCAGAAACAATATCGGAAACTTCACATGTGGATTAGGCTTTATATTTACTCTTTTACCTTCTAAATTTATGAGAAAAGGGATAAATGCAATAAAGATTACTTGTTTTCGGGTTCAAAAGAGTCCCAGAACTAATTATGTAGTTATAGAGTGAATATTTGTATGTAATGTAAGGGAAGAAATGGATTCACAATTGCCTTGTTGAAGCAATTTTGCAAATAAACGCTGTAGAACAGCTTTGCATCAAATATAAAGTATCAACTTTGAGTAAATTATATATTATATGGAACCTGCAAGAAGTTAGTGAATTTAGAAATATTACTCTATAAAGGTAGTCACTTACCAGTTCCTTGTTTGACTATGCATGCAAAAATGTAATTATCAGGAAGTTTGAATGTTTTACCAAGTCAGACTATTACATTAAGTAGCATCTTTTCTGAAATTTTTAGCATTTATGGTACTGCATTTTAAACTATATTTTAAAATACTCGTTTACATGAATGAAGATTATTTTCTGGAACAGAAGATTTTTATTCCAGAGGAAATATCTATTAGAAAATACAAAAGTAGGTAGCAATCAATGCATATGGTGTTAAAAATAAAAGTTATATGATAGAAATTTTTCCAAAGGCACAATTGTTATGAAAATATTAAAACATATTGTCTAAATAATTAAAACACATGCTACTGTACAGAGTTTTTCTTCACCTAATTCACATTCCTCAAAATCATTGTTGTCATCTAATAGTTTCTTTTTTCTGTAGGAAACCTTTAGCATTTTTGAAAGAATAATTTATAAAAATTAATATTTTTAATTATTTGCCAAAAAAAACTGAAAATCAAGCCAGAAAGTGTTTTGCAGAATTTCATCAAAATAGAACATTTGCTAAAAAAAAATGCATAGGAGTATTCACATTAAGAAACAATTGTAAATAAAATTATTGATGTGCACATGATTATATAATACTCGGAAGTTGTAAAATAGACATACACAGATGCTCTAAATTTCGGCTAATTTTGAATTAGCATTTTAGACAGTTATGAATCGGGTCATTTTATTACTGCATGTACATAAAATACTTATTTTGTCAAATGTTTTAGAAATTTGTTAATTATCTTATTTTATTGCTTTTATACACTGAAAATGTTTGCAGCAAATTTAAGTTTCAATATTTATGTTAAATGCATTTTTATTATTTGTCTTTATTTTTCTCGTCATCACAATTATATACAGTGCATTATTAATGGAGGAAGTTAATGCTGTAATAGTAGCTTGTACTATTTAATGTCACAAGATGCCAATATTTATCTACAATTTTCATTTATAATTTTCACGTAATTCTTAGTTTCTGGTTATGGTAACAACAGATGGCGGCATGAGTTGTAAAATTTAAGTATTCACTTGGATTTGAATCAAAGACCTTATTTGTGAAGACTGCTAGTTCTCTACCATCCAAGCCAAAGCTTTACATTAAGTTGTTTTAATATTATTGTAAGACAAAAAATGCGTATGAAGATTTCATTTTCTAAATTCTATCAATTTATTTAATGATTTGTGAAAATGATTGTTTGTAAAAACAAGGGACTTGCTAAAGTGTAATAAATAATCTAAAGTAATTTTAATTAGGACCCTTTGTGTTTTGTGATGGAATCACTTTAGTTAGCGACTTGTTGATATGCTGTAAACTTATGTTCTGCTCGTAAATATTAGATTGAACCAGAAGAGATTAAAGATTGTTAGTAATATTTTCTTAATTTATGTTATATAATAATTCAATTGTTTGGAAGAAATAATAAAATTGTTTTGGAAAAGACGACTTTCAAAAATGGTCACCAACCGACCACAGCATATCATCCACATATTGTTGTGCTGCCATTGTATCTCTGATGTGAACCAGAGGTGACTGGCTATCAACGCACCCCAAACCATAATGCCACATTGTCAAGCAGTATGGCGTTCAACAGTCACAGCAGGATTAGATCTGTTTCCATGTCGTCTCCTGATTCTCACATGATGACTGTCATTTGACAAACAGAACCAAGACACATCGCTGAACACTACCCTGTTCCATTCAGTCATCTAGGAAGCTTGGACATATCTGACACCATTGTAATCTCTCAGATGAGTGTCTTGTCGTCAATGTGAGTCTTCGTAAAGGATGGTTTGAGTGCAAGCAGCTTTCGGCCAATCGTTGAGAAGCTGTTCTCGCTGATATTGGAACATCCAATGTACCCTGCAAATTCTGCAATGTTGTCATTTGTGATAGTTGTGACAGTTGTCATTTGTGATACCGTCACCGCATGCCTTCGAATGTGTCTATCAATGTGTGCTGACGTACTTCTGAATGGACACAATTGTCCACTGCGACAATTCACATGCCCTTCTTCAATCTATTTTCTCCAAATCCTTTGAACAGTAAACACATCTGCGTGTGTTTCAGTGCCGTTATGACCATTCTACCATACTTAGACCTGAAATGAATCCCATCGCACGATCGTCCAATTGTTTGAAATGGACTTCAGCAGCGTTGGCCAGGCATCTCTCCAGGCATATGTCATCTGAAACAAAAAGTAGGTTTCCATAGGCGACAGACAGTAGTTGGCTCATCTGCCTTTTTCATTCCTATTGTCCCCACTCTAATCACCTGATCTACTTGCATATCATTTACATACATCGGCCACGGCCAGCTGCGTTTGTATCGCAATTTGTATAATTATATGGCCAAAGCTCCGTGGTGTTGCTTTTTCTGTGTCAGATAGTGCATGTATTTTTTAGAAAATTGTTACACTTTACTTGCTTAAAGTGATACGTTTCAAAGTATTTTTTGTTTGCTGGAAGAAACTGATCTTTAACATTTGAAAATATTTTATGAGGGTGAGCAGGATATAATTGTCTGTATAATCGAAAGTATTTACAGTTGCCTATAATCAATTCTGCACTAGAGCTTAGATTTCATGGTCACATTATCTATGGAGATTTCTGATGTTTTGTTACTTCTATGTATTCATTTTTAAAAATAATCATTTATATTGTGATGCGAATGTATTTTATGTACATATTATGTGCATGAATGTTAAACATTGTTTTCTTTTAGCATCAGGACCAGAAGCAGAAGGGCTAATAGACCTTTCCCTCACAGCCACCTGTGAGAAAGAACTGATAAATGTTGAGGCATTCGCCATGACTCCAGCTGGTGACACTGAACTTGTATGTTTCTTTTTTTTTCTATTTTGTTTCATGAATTTTCAGTTATTAACAATGCATATGATTAAAATCAAGAATTTAAACTAAAAGCAAAAATAAAGTTCAGGTATTCATTATTTCAAAACAGAAAAAAAATGTATCTAATTTGCACTTTGCCACATTTTTCTAGTAATGATTATTAATATATTTAAAAGTATGTGGTTCTTCCCTTATAAGTAATTAATAAATTGACTACCACGTATTTATATATTTTTAAAATGTATTTATTTCAGTTTTATTCCAAACTGGAAAATGTACACAACACTGCCTGGGATTTATGGCAAAGATTAATTGCATTCATTAAGTTTTCAAAAGGTATAGTAACTCGCTGCGTGGATGCATATATGGCTGCCCCCAGCATATACATCCTATAATAATGCACATGCATTCTAACGATTCAGTTTATAGTTAGAAAAGATAATTTTTCAATTTTATTTTTTATGATGGTGTCAAGATAGATACTGATTAATCGCTATGAAACAAATTTGTGTGAAAATTGTTCACATTAATTTTATTAGCCAGTTAATCTAAACAATGTTATATTTAGGGAATATCCTATCTTTGTTATTTAATTGTTGCTCTGTTCTACTAAAGTGTACAAATTATTGATTATGTTGAGTTTGAATTTTACTACAGCAATTTTTATTATATTCTTGCAGTATAGCAGATTCAGAGGACTAGGAGGGACTATTTATGCTGATGATACTAGGCATTGATACAACATTCGATTGCAGATGCTGTAGCAGAAGAATACAACTGGTGTGGGAACACCAAAAGATGATTGATTCTCTGCTCTGAAAGTTGTTGATATTGCTATTGGTGAGTATAACTACAATCAGTATTTACACTATGCTTTCTAAATTAAGATATGAAAATGTCAGGGATAGTACTTGTCTTTAAATTCTTGAAAAAACAAATTTACATCTTGAAATTTCACTCTTGAATTTACAGTCGTGCAGTTTGATGGTCTAGCCAGTAATTCTATTGTATACGTCGTGCTCTTTTCATATGTTTAAATTTGTGATTTCAAGCACTTTTAAATAATATATAATTTAGTGCTTTTAAACAAAATTGCATATTTTAACACTTAAATAACATCTCAATTTTTATCACTTTTTCATAAAAATCTGCTTTCAAGTAAAATTATAAATTTTAGTTCTTTTAAATAAAATAAATATTTAAGCACTTTTAAATCAAATTGCAAATTTTAGCACTTTTCATAAAAAAAGAGAATTTCAGCACTTAAAATCTCAAAGTTAGAGCTTCTAAATAAAATCTTAAAATTGTAAATAATATTATGAATGTTGGTGCTTTCTGTAAAAGTACTCTATGTGGTGCTTTCTGTACTCTAGTTGGTGCTTTCTGTACAACTAACTCAATAACTAAAGCTGAAATAGATGAATAAATATTAAATGCACGATTAAGATAAGCATTAAAAAAGGCTTTTTTAGAAGAAATTGGGTGAGAGGAGTTAGTGGGAATACAAGAATTAGTGAAAGTAGGTTTACGAAAAACAGAAGAACCCAAGAGAGTTATGGGAAGCAAGAACATCCAGAAAAGGTAAAGAAAAATTAGACTCAATAATAAAATTAATAGAAGTGTAAAAATCATTGATATTATCCAAAAGATTAAGGAAGTCACTCAAACTATGGTTCGAAATAATAAATACATCATCCATATAACGGCACCAAAGATTAGGTTTAAGGAATAAAAAAAGCAAAATCTCGTTCTCAAGCTCCTGTAACACAGCCTCAAATAAAATGTCAGATATCTTTTTGCAAACAGGGCCCCTGTAGGTAACTCCTTATCTGTTTATTTAATGTATATTAATTTTTATCCCAAATAGATGCTGTAATGCTTATTCAAGGTGGTGGTCAGAATGTGACAAGATCCGATATTGAAGATGTCATAAAAAAAATTGACTGAGACATGCAAAAGGGAGAAGATTGTATTCTGTAAAGAAAGCTTCAAATAAATAATGATTTCAAACTTTTGTGTTTTTATTGTACAATAATGATATAGATATATCTAGAGTTATCTAGTGTTATTTTAGTTTAGGAATACATGCCATGCATCTCCTCAGATTTTATGATATCTAGTGTTATTTTAGTTTAGGAATACATGCCATGCATCTCCTCAGATTGTATGAAATATGTCTACCAAATTTTATGACTACTATAATGGTAAAAATTCATGACAGTTACTGACCAAAGTGACAATAAAAATTAACAGATCAGTGGCCAGAAGTAACGAAACTGCAGTAGTCTCTACTTTTTCATCATAGTTTGTAGTGTAACACACTATTTTTAAAAATAAGTAGTGTATCTAGTAGAACGATATGGTAAATAACTACTTTGTATCAAGTTTTGATCCTACTTTTAACATTCTTTCAATAAACAAACAAGGTGCCATTCTACATATGTGATCCTTTGTGCGAAATTTGATGTTCTGTGCAACAATGTACGACTTGTAAAGTGCCAAGCTCTTTGGAATAAATCAAAAATGTCGGTTGTTTTAGCTGACAAGATATCTTCGGAGCTAATTACCTATCTTATAATACCAAATAAGATGAGATGGAACTCAATGCATTCTGCTGTCGAACGCATATGCCTGTTCCTGAGAGAGAACAAGGAGAAACTAACTATGCAATAGTTCCGATGTTGCAGGGTTAGGAAGGCCATTGCCTCATGAAGTTCATTTTTTATATGGATATATTCAGATGTATTATGTCCCAAAAGATCCTGCTTATCTGATTGCAAATTCTACTAAAAATGAACAACCATATTTTTAAATAAATATTTTTTACTTTATACTTTTGTTTTATTTTATTGTTTTCAGTTGGTATGGTAAGTTGATCAGTAAATTAAATATGTTAAATTACTAAAGTATAGTATACCCATATCCTCAACTTTTTGTGCAAATTGAAGCCGTGGACAAATTCATCTTATAAAAGTAGTTATGCAGTGAATACATTTTAAAAGTGGTTTGTAGTCAGTACTTTTTTAAAAAAAAAGTAGTTTTAGTTCACTACAAAATAAAGCAGTTTTTTCCAACCACTGCTTATAATACATGAGTGCTTTTTAAAATTCTTATTAGTAAAATTGATTGGTACTGATACAAACACTATTGATTTAACTATTGACTAAATTTTAGGCTATTTCAAAGTGAGTGGGAAATTGGTAGAAATATAATAAAACTATTTGAAAATAATTTTGGAATATTTAATCTTTATTTAAAGTAATTTTTAAATAATAAAAAACTTTAACAAAGAAAATATTGATAAATTTTGACTGTTTATTATTTCTGCTATTTATCATAAATAGCAAAATTTATCAAAATATACACAAAGAAAAAGACCCCAGAAACATTCTGCAATATAATGAGAGCCATCTAAAAAGTTCCAAAACAAATTCTATAATCAGCTGACATTAGTCCTGAAAAATCCTAAAAGAGTCCAGTGATATGTCAAGAACCATCCTATAACAGCCAATATCCATCCAAAACCTATCCTGAAGAATCCCAAAAGCATCCAGTAATATGCCAAGAAGCGTCCAATAAGTTCCTATAACAAGTCTGTAACCATCCAAGAACTATCCTGGAAAATCCCAAAAGGATCCTAAAAAATCCCATATCCATCCAAAAACTATCCTGAAAAATCCCAGAAGTGTCCAGTAATATGTCCGGAAGCATCCAATGAATTCCTAAAACAAGCCTATATCCATCCAAAAACTATCCTGAGAGATCCCAAAAGCGTCCAGAAATATGTCAAGAAGCATCCAACAAGTTCCTACAGAATCCCATAGTAAGCCTAAACGCATACTAAAAATTCCGGAAAGCATCCTACAAAGGATGCCCACAGTACTACAAAAAGTGTCTCATTTTGACTTCCACGGGACACCCTCTGGATGACTCTGGGAGATTTCAGGACTTCCTTAGGAAGTCGCATAATCCTGCATATGACTTCCACAGGATTGATTTAAGACATCCTTGTGTTGTTTGGGTGGTAGGTCGGACGGTCTGGGTATCAACAACAACAACATCAACCCCCACCAATGGTGCTTCCGGAGCTGAAAACAGCTGTACCCCTGAAGAGTGCCAACTTTTCCTCACACAGCGTATGGGAAACCGCACAGAAATAACCAAAAATTGGTGTGAGGCTTGCGTGGCTTCAAGACATTACCATATCCATTATAATGCTCATATATCAGCGATGTGTCATATTTTTTCTATGAAAATCCCGTTTGGGCACCCCTTTTAAAAATGCGTATTTCCTAAATAAAATTATTTTATCCTTGTTTTCCTATTGTTGCACTTATATTATTTTATTACACACGCATACGTTTCGTTTTATTCTGACCATTGGTTTTCAAAATATTAATACGTGTTCTGTATGGAAGAGAGAAATCCATGATATACAAAAAACATATTAAACAACATTCAAAAATTCCAAAACTTGCTAAGTACCTAAAAATCACCTAAAAACATTCAAAATTATTAAAATCTGAAAAGTATCTGAAATAAATTAAAAAGGTGCCAGTTAACCAGTTATTCTACATGCATAAAAATATGCTAACCTGCAAAACATTAAAATGGAACTTTCCTAAAAATAAAAACACATTAAAAGAAAATGAGAGATAGAACACGGAGTTTAAGTTTTCCAAATCAAACGTTTATTAAAAATGTAACTTCACTTTTAAAGAGCTTTTACACATATTACTCGTTTGTTTCTGGACGAGTCGGACGGTCTGGGTCTTCAACATATTACAACTTTTTTTAACATCTCATTAACCATTAAATTAAACATCATAAATGAATGAATAAATAAATTGGCTGAACGTATCGTGGTATACAAAGTGTTCAAGTACTAAAAGTTAAAGAAAAACAGCTTTTAATACTTAAATTATGTTATGTTAAAAATTATACAATTATTTGCCAAACTAGAATTTAGAACAAGAAGGAACATCAGTTAGCCAAAATGAAATTTAGAACATAATTCACATTCCAACTAAAATTGAAAAACACAAAGGAAGACCACATAAAAATCCAGGTTCTGAAGACTTGCAATTTATAATTCAGGAGGTCTTATTCCTACCAAATTAGAATAAATATGATATTTAACTATTGAGAAAATTAATAAAAAATGATTTCACCAAAAGCTCCAAGATAAACTGCAAAGATCAGCGGGAGACCGAATCACCAGAAGAATCACCATACTTGCTGTAAATCCAGAGAAAGAAGAGGAAATCCATGGCAAAGGATCACATTTATGTCCAGCAGAAATCCTCCACGGCAGGAAAATAAACCAAACAAAGTTAAAAGGCCGCGAAATAAAGACTCTCGTTCCAAAGAACGCGTGCCAAAAGGCACAGGGCAGCTTAATAGCTTACATTTTTAAGTTCTAATCAATGAAAAAACGTGCGAATCTACTTATATACTCTTAAAAATCGCTGCCACAAATCGCAAATAAAACTATCAATGAACGATAAAATAATTAATGAATTAATAAAAATGATTAATTAATTAATTAATGGACGATTTTAATATTACGGTCATCCAATCCAAAGCTCAAAATTTTAAAAAAGAGAACAGCGTTTTTAAAGCAGACGAAAATTAAAAAGAAATAAAGTGAAACGATTTGGAATTTGCGAATTCGTCAATAATTTAATAATGGACGATTTTGAAAAATCTAAAAAGCTGAAAATAGAATAAAAATGAAAAATCGCGATAAATCATCGAAATTTTAACCGAGAATAACAAATTTAGAATCAAATCAAAGTGAGTAAAAAGGGGAATAAATGGAACCACAAATTAGCCAATTTAAATAAATTTATATTGCTAACACCTGAAATGAATGAACTTTCGCCATTTGGAACATAAAACTATAGAGTAGAATGCATTTGGAACAGAAGCATATCAAAAACCTAACTAAATTTGAAAAGAGAATAATAATACGTAAATAAGTATCTTGCACCAGTTTTGATTAAAAACAAAATTCCTAAAATTCACTAAATAGCAAAAGTAAACCAGCACACGCGTAACGGCTGTACTTAATTTTTTACACCAGATATTGTTAGCATATTTAACCTCAGGTCCCAAATTCGGCATCTGCTTAGATTCTTTTCACAGCTTGCGTGTGTGAAGTTTTGTGGATTAAATTACTAATCTAAATTAAAGTGGTCGGGAATCGTAACATTTGTGCATTGTTATCATGGCCGCAAAACCCAACATTACTTCCTTGCACGAGTTGTTTAACATAATCAATGAATCAAAACATTACACGTTAAAATCCACATTTTAACCTTTAAAATAAATTATCATTTATTCACACATCTATATTATTATAATTAAAATTACATCATTTTAACAAACACTTAAGAAGAAGAAAAGCACCGTGTGAGACTAGGTATTTTGAATCTTATACCGAAGATCAGAAATTGACCTAACATAAATGAAGACAGGCACATACTTATGTATTTCGGGTCTGTATCTTAGCATGACTGTCACCTTTCCGATTTTTTTCCTGACATTTGGAGTCAGACTTCGTCTTTTTCTATAACATTCTCAATACTCAAATGAATAGCGACTCTCTCTGAATAACACTACTTGAAATCACGACTCTCTCTCTTCAACTCTTAAACTAACATTCAATTATATTCCTGTTGACTTTCCTCCTTTCAGCCTCATCATTTCGCCTAAACCCTCCTTGCTCTCATTGGATGCTCCTCAGTGCGATGTCGTATCTTTGCATTATTGGCTGTTTCAGTTCCAATGAAGCTTGGTTTAGGTCTTGACCCTAGTGTATTTTGCCCCAACCACACTTGTAATTTATGCGAGGTATATTTATTGGGGTCATGACTTTCCGGGCAAGACTGTGATAAAACAGAGACTAAAAGTCTGTGCTTTGTTTCTTCGTAAACATCAAAAACTACAAATGGTGCCATCTGGTCTCACAAAGACAGTCTGACTTAAAACTTTTTTTATGAGAGATTTCCCTTTCTTAGTACTAATTAGCCATCTGGTGATTACTTAACAAATCTATTTTACTCCCAGAGAACAAAAATGTACAATTCATTTCAATCAAAACAAGAATAGTTCTGCAGTAAGTCAATGCATTAATGTGCTTATACCCGTCTGATATTAAAGACGCGCTAAAAATTTTGGTAATTCCAACTATGCATTTTGTACCAGTAATTTGTACATTCGGGCGTACTTGTAGGCGTATTTGTACATTTGTAGACGGGATATTCCTATATTACACTTGTGATGACAAATATGCGCGATTCTAGCATTTGAATTTTGGAATACTATAAAACAGTTCATAGCAAAAAAAAAATGGCAAGAAGCCAGAAATATAAGTAATTAACTTTAAAAGGCTTCGAATAATGTGAGCATTAATCCAGACGCCAAAGTTGGCGTTAAAATTCAACTTAATTTATTGGAGCACTGTCATAAGGTAAATTGTCCTTACCCAAAATTTACTCTACCAGGACTTACCTTTACACCAAAGTTGGCGTTAAAATTCAGCTTAATTTGTTGGAGCACCATAACAAGAGCAACAAGAGTGATGAAAAGTTATACGATACATTAAACTCAGGGTAGTTTCTAATGATGAATGATCTCAAAAGATGGCAATAAATAGAAAACAATAAGTTTAGTGTTGCCGAAGAAGCTGTACCTGTATGAACACTGATCTTAGTCGCCCCCCCCTCAAGTATGCCTACGATAGCTGTATGATATGCAGAAGGTAACAGGTATGATATACTTATTCTACATGAGAACTAGTTCAATCCACGATAAAGAATGAAAATCATAAAGATCCCGCATGTCATCACGCAACTCCGAATAAGATTAATACCTGAAGAATAGTCTTTATGATTGTCAAATATAAGTTTAAAGTAAAAGATAAGAGTTAAAATAAATAAATAAGTTGAATTAAATATCATAGAAACACGTCAACTCATTAAAACTTTAAAAATCAAAGACAACCAAAAAATAAGTTTAAAAGTATTTCAAACCTATTTTTGGTTGTCTTTGATTTTTAAATGTAAACAAGTTGAAATAATTGCAACGTGTTATCATTTAAGTATCCAGTATATCAATGTTTTGTTTTAAGACCTGTAACTTCTTTTAGGTGAAGCCGGCTTGTCGAAAAATTGGGTTTTGAAGGTAAAAAACATTTTAAAGAACATTTTAGAGTATTTCTTTTTACAACGGCAGCTCACTTGTAGCCACAGGCTTGGTCTCTAAATCAACAATTAGTTGAAATTAATTACAAATATATTTTATCCACAACGACAATATCTCTACACAATACTCATTACAAAAAGCAAATTTTTCCCTCACATTTAAAATATAATAGTGAAATAAAATGCACTTTCTTTGAAGGAAAATTTTCTTAAAAGTTTATTCGGGGGCCGCAATAAATCAGGCTTTGGGCCCCAGTTTGGCGATTACACCATTATATTACATTGAAATAAATGTTCTTAATATTAAAAGTTGCGATACAGATAGATTTTTTAATGTTGAATAAAGAGCAGGTATAACATTAAAATATGAAAGTATTTTACTTTCAACTTAAAATTAAAAATAGAATTTATTTGAAATATTTCATTAAACTCCAATCTTTAGAAAATTGGTCTTAGAATTACGTTTACAAAAAGGAATAAATTTCAATTTTAGAATATATGAAAGAGAAAAGATTATTCCCCCAAATATAATTTAAAATAGAGGGAAATAAAATGTTTCCAATACAATAGTTGACGTTTAAGATTTTTTAATGTTTTTATCTGAGATTTATGAAATTTTGCTATGTTTTATTAGAAACATTCATGAATATTTTATAATTTAATATATTTTTGTTACACATTACTTTCAATATTTCAAAACGGCATTTCTGAAATATATTTCTCCATGTACCTCTATTCAATTAGCTATTTCAATTTATGAAGATGTTGAAATAAATGATATTGCTACTTTTTTTAAAATCTTTGAATCCATGAAGGAAGAAAGCACCTTTTTATGTTATGGTCCTTTAAAAAGATCTTATTAATTTAGTAGTATATATGAAATAATTTTTTGTTGCAATTTTATAATTTGTTTTTAGAAACTAAAGGAATTTTGGCTTGTCAACCAAGAAAAAAAAATATGATGGGGGCAGTACATGACTTTTCCTGCAAACTCATATTCACGTTCTTTTTATTTCTCCAATAATTCATTAAATTGAGTTTAATTGCACAAAATAACATCCATAATTATTTAAAATTAGACTGAATTTGCACTTTTAATTCAATTTTCGCTTCCATTTGGTAACTGGACTTACTTTCAAAGGTGGTATGGCGAAAATGCGTAAAAAATTAAATATCTCGAGAACGGCTTCTCCTAGTGTAATGGGGTTGATCTTATTATTTTTATCATTAAAAAATACGTATAAAACAAGCGTTTAATTTATATATTTGAACATACGTAGTTTTTTATTTTAGATTTTGCCGATCTTTGGGGACCATTTTGCAAAAAAGGCAGGTTATTTGTTTCCGAATCATACCAAATCTAATCAGCACCAGGGTAACCCACAAGTTACTTATCTGCCAAATTTTGTAAAATTTAATATAGTAGTTTTTCAGCGAGAGTGAATACAATCAATTTTTGCTGGTCATTTCGCAAAAAAAAGTAAAAAAATGCGGGTTAATTTATCCCGAATCGTACCCAAAACTAATCAGTACCAGGGGCATCCGCAAGTGACTTACATAGCAAATTTTATGAAATATAGTCCATTAGTTTTTGAGTTGGAGTGGATACATACATTTCACAGACACACACACACACACAGATGTTACGCTAAAAATAGTTTTTTGTGTTCCCAAAACGTGTAGATGCGCCGAAAACTCAAGTTGCGATTTTTGTGACGATTACAATACTTTTCCTATACATTGCCATGTGTGGCAGGGACAATAAAAATTATAATATTCGACAGTTAAATCGATATGCGCATTTTGTTTCAAAGGGAATCCCCATAAACTCTTCAAAAAATGGAAATATTCGATGAATCGTTAGAAATTATCTTTGATGTTTTGAACCGTTTGTTAAATCTAATGTCTTGTGAAGAAACATTTAACAAATTGCTGAATAACACATTTTAATGATTAAACTTAGATAAAATATACAAACTATTTTTCAAGTTTTATTAATATGCCACATGCAGCCGTTATATGCAACACTCGAAGTAAATAATATGTCTAGACATTTTCTGTCGGGCTTCATTTTACTTAATACTTTTCCATTCGCTTTTAATTACGTTACTTGAAGGGAAATAAATAAAGCTCTGTACTAATATAGTAAAACTCGATGTACGAATATAATAGCATTGTACTTATGTTACATGCTAATTAAAGCTTATTTAGGATGAGGGGTTTAAATTGCAGAAATTATGAACCCTTTTACATACGTTAATTTCTATATAAAGATATTTTAAATAAAATAAAACCTATATATCGAACTCGATGACATTCTTTACAAATAGATACATTGTGAGTGGGATGGATGAAAATAACTAATATCTGGAATATGACTCAACTTTATCAAAAATACAAATACGTGAAAGTTTCGGACCAAGCATATTGTTGCCAATATCAGGATACAAATAAAATGCATAATTTTATGAGTTTTCATTTGCTAGTTATTCACTTAAACATTTGCGTAGAAATTCCTGAATTATTTTTTTTTCAATTGGTGTGGAGATAAAATGAAAATATATTTAAATACATTATTATTGTTTCTATATTAGTTACTAAATCTTCAGAGGCGCTGTGTAATTAAAAACAAACATACATATACCCCGATTTTTTTATTTCTAGATGTTTATAGCTTTATTATCCAAAAACTGCTAAAAGTCAAAGCGTTATTTTTGAATTCCTAAATATAGTTATCCTTAATGAAATATTAGTTTTTTTTCAAAAAATATATTCAAAATTATCACTGTTCAAAGAATTATTAATTTTAAAAATATCAATTGTAGCAAATATGATATTAAGGTTTGGAAGTGCACAATGTGGTAACGCTAAGCTAAAATTCATTATCCTCTTAACACTGCAGATCTTAATCAATATTTTTCTCATCGTAATTATAAAATTGTATCACTGTACTTTTAATTTGGCGGAGATGCTACATAGGCTGCTAGTTCGGCTTAGACATGATGATTTAAAGAACACCTTGACTTCTCTTAGATATAACGCATTCACAATGATAATTCACTGGGGCGCGACTGCCCAGTGATTAGACCGTGAGGATTGCACTCGGACGACCCGAGTTCGATTCTCGCCTCTGCCCAAAATGTCGCCGTGTTCACGCGGAGTACAATCACGTTAAACATGTGGGTTTGTAAGTCCTTCCGAGAGGTTGGTGGTAGAGGTTTCGGTCCCTGTGGATATCTTCTCCACTGGGTTCCGGTCTAAATTGGGTGGCATTTACCGGCCGTCCAAACATATATCTTACACCTTCAGGTAGGTCGGAAGATCTGGGTCGAAGAAGAAGAATGATAATTCATTGTTAAATGCACTATCATTATTCTTTAAAGCAAAAAACTTAATTAGACATTGTCAAACAGATTGTTCTCAAAACGATTGTCTTTTCTTTGGATTCTCAAGACATTATCTTCCTCTTTTGAGGCACAGGGTTCCGTACCTTCTTACCTAAAGATAGTTTTTTACTTTCCCTACAATAGAATTTCACAAAATTTGGTAGATTAGTAGGTTACTCGGGTGACTAGATTTTGATTAGATTAATGGTAATGCGGAGAAAGTATTGGAATCGTGTCGAAAATCAAGTTTTAGACGGATCTACACGTTATAAAACCTCTAAAACACGAAAATGCTATTTTTAGCGTGACGTGTGTGTGTGTGTAATGTGTATCCACTCTAACTCACAAACTGATTGACCAAATTTCATAAAATTTTATAGGTAAGCCACTTATGGGTTACCCTGGTGCAGATTAGATTTTGGTATGATTTGGGATAAAAGGCAACCTTTTTTTTTACGAAATTGTCCGCAAAATTTGAATGTATCCACACTAGCTAAAAGACTAATTGACCAAATTTTACAAATTTGGTAGATTGTTCACTAGTACGCTACTCTGGTGCTAATTTGGTTTTGAAGTAAGATTCGGAAAAAATAACCAGCCTTCTTTACGAAATGGTTCGCAAAAATCGTTAAAATTTAAAATAAAAGTCTGCTAAAAATTAAAAATAAAAGTATGCTAAAAATTTAAAATAAAAGTATGCTCAAATGTATCCATTGAATGTTTGTTTCATACGTAACTTTTGACGATGAAAAGAAAAAGATCAACCCCATTACACTAGGACTAGATGTTCTTGAGATATTTTAGTTGTTACGCATTTTCGCTAAGTCATCTTGGAAAATACGTCTGGTTACCAAATGAAAACGAAAATGAAGTTATAAGAGCAAATTCAGTGTCATTTCAAATAATTATACGTATTATTTTGTGCAATTAAACTAAATTTAATCAATTATTAAAGAAATAAAGTGAATATGAGTCTGCAGGGAAAGTCGTGTGCTGGCCATATCAGATTTTTAATTTCACTACTCATTGTCCAATATGATTGGCTGAAGTGCTTAGGATGAGCTACCCATGGTCTCTCATCATTGTTTTTCCTTCTGTCACGTGACATCTAAATTGCACCAATTTTGTGGTATCTGGAGGAACTCCGTTTACACACTGTGCTATAAATATTAATATGTAGTGCTATATATAACACATTGCGCTCATAATTTGGAAATCTGGAATAACGTGGTCGAGAATCATATAGTTCGTACATTACTATCTTGGCTGCAGTAACCCACCATTGCACGAGTTCTTAAACATAATCATTAATTAAAACACTACACATTAAAATCCCCATTTTTAACTTTTAAAATAAATTACTATTTATTCACACATCCTATTATTATGACCAAAATCACAGTAATTTTAATAAACGCTTAAGGAGGAGAAAATGCACCGTGTGAGACCAGGTCTTCGAATATTATTCCAAATTCAACAATATACCTAATATATACTCAGACTAGCACATACCTCTGTTTGGCGGGTCTGTTATTCAGAATGACTGGAATTTTTGCCGCTTCTTTTTCTGACATATGGAGTCAGCTTTGTCTTTTTCTATAACATTTTAATATTTTAAATAACTACTCACTACACTGCTTGTAAACTCGGCTCTCGGAACTTCTGTATAATCACGACTCTCTCTCATCGCTTTTGGATAATTATTCTGCTTATGAACCACATTGCTCGACTTGTCATTCCAATCATTTTATGACCGTTCTCCTCGCTTCTTGAATAACAGTTACCATTATATTCGTTGACTTTATCTTCTTGTCGCTACATCATTTGGCCTGAGGTCCAGATACGCCCTCCTTGCTCTGATTGGAGGCTACTCGGTGCAATGTCGCATTTTCGCATCATTGGCTCCTTGAGTCGCATCATTGTCTCCAATAAAGCTTGGTTTTAGACTTGACCTTGGGAAATCTTTTCCCTTACCACACCTGCAACTTGTGTGAAGTGATTTTATTGGGGTCATGACCTTCCGGGCCAAGACTGTCAAAATACGGTGCCTAAAAGTCTGCGCTTTGTTTCGTCGTAAATATCAAAACTGCATAATCTCTTCCTGGTCTCACAGTATATTTATCTAATGTTTATCTCGACTGCTAAAAGTCTGATACTCAAGTTACTTGAATATATCAATTCCTTTCTTTTGAACGTTTATCAGTTTGTAGAACTGATTTCCACGAATATACTTCTTCTTAAAATTATTTTAAAACAATATGAAATTGCTTTTGCATCTGTCTAGACCAGTCGGCATGTGGAACATAATGGATATTCTTACTTCTTGGATGAATGGAAATGATATTTTATAATACGTACAAATAATGTTTTCGAAACACAAACTAATAAGAGTAAAATAAGCATATGCGTGTTACAAAATCGCTTAAATGAATTGTCTCTGTCTTATTCACTGCAAGTGAACCAATGCCTAATATTTCCGGGACATGACATTCCCCATAGATAAAACTATTTCCTTATTGATCTCTCAAAATCAATACGCCATCTCGTATCTCTAAATATACAAAGGTACATCGGTTCAAATATTCGTACTAAATTTCGTTCAATGTTCTGAAATTGTTTCAGAGATATTTTGACAACAGAATCGCAGACACGCATGCAAGCCTGGAAAAATGGCTGATTCGTATCCATTGATGCTTAAAATGTGCAAACCAATCAAAATCAGAGAGCCGGTTTTCGGATCTCATCGTAATTCTTTTCCTTTATATGTATTATGTATTGTAGAAAAAGAAAAAAATAATGAAATAAGAAAGTAAATAATTATGAACAAGCGAAGCGAAGTTGATTCTTCATTCCTAATGAAGCAAAATCAAAAGTTGTCTAAATTTTGTGATCTATTTTACTCGAAAACTATAATATGTAAGAAGATGAGCACACATATGTAAAATTTCATACATATGTGCATAATCACATTTTCAATAATTAAAAAGATTTGCAACAGGGTGAAACTCCTATTTTTAAACTGCGCATGCTCACGACACTTCGTACAAATAAAAAAAATCTGATGTGGGCAACACATGACTTTCCTTATATAATGCAATAAATTTACTCCTTTTACACTCAAAAATAATGTATTAGATCCACGGTACTGTATTTTTAACGTTAAATTGTACATTTTGCGATTTTCCGGATGACAATATGTAAATCTATTTCAAAGTACCCAATTAACTTATTTTTCACACAACTCTAAATTAACAATTATCAATATGGATAGAATCCTCAATAACCGATATAGTCCATATATTAAAATATTATTAATTCATCGATTAGGCGTCATTTCCAATAATTTAGGGTCATTTTTGCAATTTTGACAACATTTTCGTCAATCTGGGGCAAAATATCGCCAAGTTGGCTATACTTTGCTAGTTATATCACCAAGTTTGCCAAATACATCACCAAGGGTTACAGACAAATACAGAGAAGAGCATTTCTTATATACTAAAATGTCCAGCCGTCATATGCGTCGAAAACTCGAATTCGAATTTTCGACCCCTTCACAATACTTTCCACACAATACCCCGTATTGATACCATGTATGGAAAATAATAAACTCAAAGGGTGTGCACTTTTGTGCATTGTGACTTAATCGTGCTCCTGTATATCAAATGTGATTTTAAGATTTAAATGCGTTTTCATCCTTTTCCTGAATTCTTATTTGTTTCATTTAATATTAAAATTCTAAAAACTTATAGGTTCTTTTGTATTAGGATTCTGAAATATAGGATATATATATATGTTTTTAATTCTAATTTCATAAATATTTGTCAAATTAAGTTTAAATTATAAATCTTTTGCAGATCGCATACTTTATATACGACAGTTCTTTCAAAGCCCAGCTTTTTGCTAGTTTTATTACAAATAAGCATCTAAAAAGTACGCTGAAAACTACTGTATATATGCTATATTTACGAAGTAGTTATTTTTTGTGTTATTATTACATCAGATTTGACCGATTATGTGATGAAACATTATTTAAATAATTTTACGTTGAATAATACAGATATTTTGGCAACGGTTTATCCAATCATTTCATGTGCTTGCAGTTACAAACTATGAGTAAAAATTATTCATTCTATACAGAAGATGCTCTAAAAGCAAGCTCTTTCAAAATGTAATTAAAAATGCAAATGATCTATGGGCCACAATCAAACCGTCTTTTGGTATATAAATGTCCTTATTTTAATTTTATTGTTTATGGTCGCAGATAGATGGCGATAGTTTCACCTGAACAGCTAATACAGAAAACAAAAATAAATTACTCTGCTTAGAATGGTGTTCTGAATCAGAGATCTGAGAGCGCTGCTCATTCGCGATTATTATTAAAATTTTGGTTTAACTATGCTTCAGAACATATGTGTAACATAAATTATGAAGTATTAAAAATAACCAGTAACCACATAGTATACGAAATCGCGTCAATGAAATTGTCGGAGAAAAAAAATCGTATCAGCAATGACTCATGCTTAATAGTACACAAAAAAAAATTACAGTTTTTACTTTCTGTGTCAGTTGCAGTTAAAGAAGTTTGTCGGTAAATACAGTAATTGTAATACCATGGAGTCAAACTACTCTTGATCATAACTATTTTTCAACCTTTCGTGAAATTTGGCTGATGATAATTCGATTTTGTCTCGAATTAAACACATGGTACTGGCATTTATTTTAAATGGTCCGCAAAAAGGGACAAAAACCGTCATAAAATAATAATTATCATAGTGAAAAGAACTTCTGCAGGTGAGAATATAAAATTTTTGTATTTCCTCGCTAGAAGCGGGCATATGAAAATTATTCTTAAATATAGTAAAAGTAAAGTAATGTATAGTAAAAGTTTTATGCGTAAATTTAATGATAAAAAGAATAAAATCACTCCTATAACATTTAGGATACAATGTTTAAGATATTTAAACTTTTCCAATTCTGACGGCACGGTGTCATGTTAGAGTGCAACAACTTGTCTAAAAATGCAGGGCACTATTTTAATCTGCAAAATAGATAGCATATCAAAAAAGGATTCATTTTATGCATTATTTTCGGCGATAAAACATAAGTAATTGTATATGATGGAATAAAAAAAGAAAACATCACTTTTGAAAGAAAATACGAATTTGAGTCAGTAGAAAAATTATATACTTACTTCACACATCATATTTTTACTTTATATAACGGAAAAAGGATAACGAATATAATTTTTTTTTTTATGGAGACGAAATTTTACGGCATTCTAGAATATCAATTTATATTTTAGAGGGAAATTTGTTTTTCCTCTGTATGCAATGCATATATTTTCTCCCGTTTAAAAACTATTTCCATAATAACAGACAATCAACAATGTCCGTTTGGAACTGATTAGGTTTTAGTACAAAATAAAAAAAAAATATCCTTTTAATCAATTATTATTTATTTATTTAGTTATTTGTTTTGCAATGGACTTCCAAAATATAGAATATATATATTTAAGTATATTAATTAAATAGTTGTTTTGTACGTAACTTTTAAACAAATACGTACAATTTTTGTACGTAACTTACAAAACAAATAAATACGAGTACATTAGAATAACTCGTTTTTGATATATTTAAGGTTTCTTTTTTATATTTTAGCGTCTTTTTAAAATACGAGAAATCACCAAATAAAAAATAAAATCATTGTAAAACTGCAAAATCGATACAATTACAAATAAGAATGTCTTTAGTACGTTATTTCGTGCAATAAACTGAAATTAATGTCTACAAATGTGTAGGGAAAATCAAAGATTGTCTACATCAGCTATTTTATAGTCAATCTTCATTAAATAAATGGATATCTTAGAAGCTTTGATCAAATTTATGCTACTTTTAGTAAAATTAAAATATTATAAAAAACGATTTTAAGTCACACTATTTTAATAAAATGCATTAAAATATAATAAATAAATTTTAGCTGTCACGCATTCTTGGTTACATGCAGCCAAAAATAAAACTCTGAGACGCTCATAAAATAATTGTATTTGGACGTTAGCAGAGTTTCATGGAACAATAGAAGCGATAACATAGAAGTGACATATATAAGAATTATTACATTACATTCATTTACATTTTTATGACAATTTTCATTTAACGATCCGTCATTCTCTGTTAACAAAATTTGATAAGAAATAACTAGTTATGCCAGACTCGTTACATATCTCAGCTGGACACATGAGTCATACACATTGGCCAATCTGATCAAAGTACATGTAGAATCTTGGCGAAAGAGGAGCTATTTGCTATTGTAAACTAGAGTATATAGCGGTCCATACTGGTCAGTAATGTTCCAGACCAGCAAAGACCGCCCGGTTGCTCGCCTCCAAATCAAATGTCTCAGCAGTATCAAAGTTCGCTTCACGTAGAAAACGGTTAATAGTATTACTAAGAATTCTATTTACCCTTCTTAAAATGTTTTACTATATATTACGATAAACCATTCCCTTAAGAAATTAATACATTAAATATCTTTACTCAAAACTAATTGTAAAATAACTATTAAAGTTGAAATAAGACTGAAAAGAAAAATAAATATATTACTTAAATATAAGGTAATATGGCCCACTATGAGTTGTATTATTTCAAAAATATCCATTGATTAAATAAAGACAGGGAATGAAGTGTAAAAATTAAACTTGTACAGAAATTGCCTTTATTAATAGACTCATTTTTTTTCTTTTATATACATTAATTTCAGTTTTATCGTAAAAAAAATCCACGAACTATATACTTAGTGGAAATTGCATCGAGTGTGCAGTTT
>OX578146.1:134043403-134148403 GCA_951213105.1 Amaurobius ferox | reverse complement strand
TACATTTTGAGAAATATAACATATGCTTTATGCTAATTAAGCAGACTACAAGAGTTTCTCCTTGAAATAATAAAATAACTTAAGTAGTTACGAGAGTATTTAAATGCATTATACAAGCTAGATGAAATGCTGGGTTTGGGACTCATTAAATATATAGTGGAACGATACTGTTTGATGCAATTTAATATTATTTTAAAAATAAAGACAACCAAAGAATTGGTCATAATTAAAATTATTTTATTAAAATCTCCTTTTTACGACGTACTAAAATCACACGGCCATAACCTTTCCGCTATTCCTTTCATCGGTGGCGAAGTGAAAATTAATGCCTTTCATTAAAATAAAAAAAAAATTAATAAAATACTTTTAATTATGGCAAATTTTTTGGTTGTTTTTATTATTTTGACATATTTCTATAGTATTTTATTATAATTTAGTATTGTTTATAATAGTGGTTTTAATATACAAAACATTGAACTGTTCCAATGTATATTCTCTTTAAGTGTATTCAGAACTTGTATTCAGAAGTATTGTAGTTCTTGTACACCTAACAATATTTGTGACTATTATATATTACTTTTAAATATTAAGAAGGTCTTTTAAACGGAATATAATGCAATGCATTGACATTTTTACAGAATACAAAAAGCAAAAGTTACACTAGAATTATAGAAACAGTATTTAGTACTTTACACGAAATAAAATACTGTTATATTAAGTTATTGATTCGCTAATATACGTTCAGTGCATTTTGAATGTACGGTAGAAACTGATTAAAACATTTTTAGGAAATATATTTTTAATTTTAAAACATTTATGGAAGGTTTTATTCCCGTTTACTTGTATGTCAATATTACAGCTTGAGAAATCAGCATTTGAGAATTTGATAATGTACTCTTTTTTCAAAAACTTTTGTTTTCCAAAAATAAAAAGTCAGTATTCTGATTGGGGCGCGACAGCCCAGTAATTAGCGAGCGGAAATTGCACTCGGTCGGCCCGGTTTCGATTCCAACCACTGCCCAAACTGCCACAGTGTTCACGCGGAATACGATCACATTAAACACGTGGGTCCGTAAATCCTTCCGAGAGGTTGGTAGTAAGGGAAGGAGGGTACGGTACCTGTGGATGCACCCCCACTGGGTTTCGGTCTAAATTGGGTGGCATTTCCCGGACGTCCAAACAGATACCTTATACCTTTCTGGTAGGTCGGACGGTCTGGGTCGAAAAATATTCTGTTTGACAATCATTTTCAATAACAGAATGTGTCATATATTCAAACTATATGCATTTACCAAATTAAAAAATTCGCTGCAGAATATTTTAACCAATATATGGTAATATATTACCAATGAATATAAATTTACATGAAGTTGATATTTCTTTTAAATGAATCGCAAAAGTTTAAATATAAAAATACTGGGCTGAATCAACCGACTCTAAAACTGGAGAGCCATTGCCAAGCATACATAATAATAATTCATTCAAAGACTTTACTTGATTATTCAATCAGTCGCCTGTAAAGCGGCCAATAATTGAATCATTTTGCCTTGAAGAAAGTTGCTTCTGTGCAAATATTAAGTGGACCATATTACACACGTTAACCACCCAATTTAGACCGCAATCCAGTGAGGGCTAGCTCTCGCAGTGAGCATATTACGCTTCTCCTAATTCATAAAGTTTGTTGTTGTTGAGACCCAGACTGTCCGACCTACCAGAAAGGTGTAAGGTAACTGTTTGGACGGTCGGGAAGTGCCACCCAATTTAGACCGGAACCCAGTGGGGGAGGCATCCACAGGGACCGTACCCTCCTTCCCCTACCATCAACCTCTAGGAAGGACTTACGGACCCACATGTCTAACGTGATTGTACTCCGCATGAACACAGAGGCAGTTGTGGCAGCGAGCAAATCCAGCCCGCAAACCACCGGGCTACCGCGCCCGAAATGGCCAACAGTACGCGGTGTTCTCAGGTGGTCACCCACCCAAGTAAATAAAGTTCATAAAGTTTGTAAAGAATCTTGCTTCCCAAACCGGGAATCGAACCACGGATCTTCGTACGAGCCAGCCGAAGTTTTACGATTGATCTACTGAGACGGAAGTGCAACCTCTTACTGATAATCTAAATGGCCACTCATTTCTATTTTTACCTGAGATTAGCCTCCTGGTGCTATTTTTGTCTTCCAAGTTAGCGTCCTGCGTAGTCAATGTCCTCTCGATTGATATCTGCGCTCAATATGCCAAATTCCACTGAATTCGTGCTTGTCGTTTTAAATCACCGTCATCTTTGCATTTAGCTACAGAGTTGATTTGTTCAGGAAACATTGTAAAGAAACTTGTGACCCCAACCGACCAACGCTCTACTGTAGACATACTAAGACGGAATTGCAAGATCTAACAGGAGTGGACTCTATAATTTTCTGATGGTCTTAAACACCAACAGACTTATCGTACCTATACTAGATATTGTTTGGTGTCAAGGATCGCACACACAGGAATACCGAATCTAATTCTCCGGTCACAACAAGTGGGCTCAAATCAACTATAAAATGTTTCCTTATTTAATACTAGTCGCCTTCGGCGACCAACCTATTCGCTACCCTTGAACATTCTGACCGTGGCAAACTCGCTGGCGCGACGTACCAGAAAGGTGTACGGTAACTATTTGGACGGCCAGGAAGTGCCACCCAATTTAGACCGGAACCCAGTTGGGGAGGCATCCACACTGGGTTCCTCCCCCACTGGGAAAAAACTGTACCCTCCTTCCCCTACCACCAACCTCTCGGAAGGACTTACGGATCCACATGTTTAACGTGATCGTACTCTGCGTGAATAAGGCGGCAGTTTTGGAAGTGGCGGGAATCGAACCCGGGCATACAGAGTGCAATTCCCGCGCGCTAAACACTGGGCTACCGCGCCCTTAACCCCGTGGAGTTAACCAAGTTTGGTTTAGTTTCATGACGTTAAAATTAATAATGTAATGTTATGGCATCGCGACAATCTCCATATTTTTTTTTATTTCTCCAGTGCTTAAGTTTTTTCATTGTAGTCCCAACCACCACCCGATGTAAACAATACATTGCCACAATTCAATCCAGCATGAGCCAAAAACCTTATAAAAAGCAAACACTAATTCGGTTTTTAATTGTTCCTAGGCCAAAAATCGTACAAAAAACCATAATTCAATCATTTAAATTTTATAATGACCATATGCTAAGCTCTTAATTCCATCATTTAAAATATAACGTAATATCATTTAAAATATCCTCATTCCACCGTTCAATCGTTCCATCATTTAAAATATCCATTAAATTAAAATATCCATTTAAAATATCCATAAATTAAAATATCCATTTAAAAAATCCATACCGTTCCATCATTTAAAATATATACATCGCCACAATTCAATCCAGCATAATGAGCCAAAAATCTTATAAAAAGCAAACACTAATTCGGTTTTTAATTGTCCCTAGGCCAAAAATCGTACAAAAAATCATAATTCAATCATCTAAATTTTATAATGACCAAAAGCTAAGCTCTTAACTCCATCATTTAAAGTATAACGCAATATCATTTAATAAAACTCATTCCACCGTTCCATCATTTAAAATATCCATAAAATTAAAATATCCATCTAAAATATCCATAAATTAAAATATCCATTTAAAATATCCATAAATTAAAATATCCATTTAAAAATTCATATCGTTCCACTATTTAAAATATCGCATAAAACATTAAATAACAATAATAATTTCACCCGATGTATACAATACATCACCACAATATCTCCATGGAAACAGCGTGACGTCCTCGGCTGCGCGCGCATGTGGTAAAAAAAATCGGTCTTCGCCGTGAAGTCGTAGTGAAATTTAAATTCATTACTTCTTTAAAATCAGGATCGGGCTGCTATTTTATTTATTTCTTGACCAGATTGGGCTTGTAAGAAAGCCTGATGTTTGAGCTTTCTAAAAATGTAAATTATTAGTCGAAATTCTTGATACTTTTTCGGATGTGAGGATTTAAAAACGAAAGTTCGTTTTTTTAAGCGGAAAGTGATTTTTGTTTTAAAATCTTTAAAAAATATTAGAAATTGAAATTGAGGTTTGAAATTGATATATTTTTTCTCGCAATTGACTGCTCTTTCCAGTCGTGTGATTTGTTTTTCTACGACGTCTGGATGGTGGAGAAAAAAGGGGAAAAAACGGTCGAAATCGCATGAAACATTAAATAACAAAAAAAATTAATTCAATATTTAAAAATTGGTTTTTACGTGTCACCTTCCCATCCCCGCGGGACTCCGATTGCCAAATTTCGTAGCTCTCCGACGAGCGGTCGCTGAACCTATAGTGTATAAGACAGACAGACAGACACACACACACGCCGCACAGACAGACATATATTGCCTTTTATTATATAGATTATTTCGTCAATTGCTGAATATTTGACAACAAGGTTTGAGACAAAAATTTTTGATGTCAGTTATTGCACTGTCTTACGTCAACTTCATTTTTGAGATATACGAATTTTCGTATTAACAACATTCTCGTACATATCGAGACATTTTTATCAATTTGGCAATATTCTTTCAATTTGGTGACATTTTCCAAATAATTGCCACATTTGTCGCCAAATTTATTGCCAAGCGTTACAGATAGACAGACATGGAAAATTCATTTTCTTGTGTAGAACAAATTTTATTGAGGGGAAAAAACCAATACTAATTTTAACAATTTTTTTTTGTCGATGAACGTTGCCAGAAAAATAAAAGATATATAACAAATTATGAAATGTAATTGCTCCATCACAAATTCTAAAAAAAACCAAGCTTGATGTTTTTAATAAACCGATGTCATTCAATAATAATTATTACTGAACATAGTCTTGTAATCAAAGAGTTTATTCCTCAACGTTGATGTCACATAATAAGCTTTACCACATGTCACGTGATCTGTTTTTAAATATTTAAAATCATTTTAATTTGCACCAAACTATACTTCATGCATAATAACATTAAATAGCAACAATAGTTTACTTCTGGACATAACTCGCGAAAGTTTCAAAAATAATTTTTCTTATAGACTTAACATGGTGATATTTAACTTAATTATCTCTGTGTTCAGATCGGATTTTAAAATTTGGGCTTCGCCATGACCTGTAACTCAATTTATAAAGAGTGTTAGTTTCTTTGTCTTCGAAAGGTTTAAATACTAGTTTATATATATATATATATATAACTAGTGCGTGTGTAAATATATATATATATATATATGTATGTATGTGTGTGTGTGTAAATATATATACAGGGTATATATAAACTGATGGTCAGAACTGAAAGGGATTATAGAGCCAAAACAAACAACTTTCACAATACAATGTGGGGTCGGAAAGCAACCAGCGAGACGCGAGAGGGCGCTTTCTCTGGGAGTGGATGAAACGTCGTGTCAAAATGGAGTGAAGTGAAGACGAATACAATGAAGACGAATAATGAAAATGTATTGACAAAAAGTTTAGAACAAATGCTTAAATGAACGACCACCAACTGCGGGACAGGCTTCACAGCGGCGACGGAGTGAATCGCGTATACTTTGGAAGATTCTTAGCATTTCACGAACGTCTGCAGCTGCGACGCTAATTCGGGCGACAAGGTCCTCTGGTGACTCGATGGTTGTCTCGTAAACGGCGCTTTTTAGCTGTTCCCAGAGGAAAAATCCAGGCAGGACAGATCGGGAGATCTGGGAGGCCACGGGACGGAATAATCACCACGGCCAATCCATCTTTTTGGAAAGGCAATATTCAGGTAGTTCCGCACAATCGTGGTGTAATATGCTGGCGCTTCGTCGTACTAGAAGCACATAATCACTCGATGGTACAACACATAGTAAATCTGGCAGCACCTGCTGGAGGAATGTGAGGTACTTCTGTACGGGCGGTCTGGTAACTGATACGGGCCAATTAATTGGTCGTGGATAATCGTTGACCATACATTCACGGAGAACTTTTGCTAGTGGCATCTGAAACGTGTAGTATGCAGATTTACTATGTTCTCCATTTTGACGCGATTTTCATTCTCTTCCTTCGACGCTTCTTGGGATTTCCTTTTACCCTCTGTGTATTATTCTTGACACATTTGCGGAAGATAAATCGTTGCATTGTAATGGTTCCGAGGGTGTTGCCTAGGCGTAGTAGCACGCTATAACCGGGAACGAGGGTCACAATCCCCCTCGGCCTTTTATACTATCCAGTTGGCTTATTTCCTTTTTTCTTTTGAACTCTCTCTATATATATATTCGGCTAATCTACACTGAGAGTTCAGCTAACCTGTACTGGGAGTTCAACTAACCTATACTGGGAGTTCAGCTTTCAATGTTGTTCGAAACTTAGATTTTACTCTGCAGATGACACACACACACACTCATACACACAAAGGTGTTCCTATGTATTACATGTATTCCTATGTGCTCCCTATATACTTGTTTGTTAATCAAATTAGTATTTTACCATTTAAATGTTATAATAATACTTCAATGGTAATTTAAATGTTAAAATGTTAACTAATTAGTTATATTGTTAAATTTACATTCAAAATATATATATTGACAATACCCGTTTCTATTTCCTTGATTTATCGTGATTTCTTTACAGCCTTTTCATCTGTTTAAAAGTAGTTGCATTATCACAATATATTAAAAAAAATATTTTATATGCATTGAATGGAATATATACATTTTACATAAGAAAAATGTTTCGCTTAAAATATTTTAATAAGTTGTTCGATCAACGTATTTACTTAAGAAGATGCGATACACAAACAATTGTATGAATAGTTTGTAAACGAAAAAATTGTTTGCATTCATACTCTGTAAATATATCCAATGTAATATATTTATATCATCAGTGTGATATGCGATTTTATGACTATAAAAGTATTTTTCAAATTATTAAACTTCACATTCACGCTTAATTAAACATTTCATTTCTATGAGACTACGAATAAGATTTATGTTTACATATGAATATTACCCTTATTTTATTTATACTCGCATTATGAGAAAACACGTTTCGTATTGTTTTTTATCCTTAAAAATGTTAAAAGCAAATTCTTTAATGCAAAGAAGTATTTAGGATGATATCCTATTCAAGGTTTTATGTATCCTATTTATATGGTAATTTATATATTTCAAAAGATTAAAAATTTAAATTATTAAAATATATAAGAGATAAAAACAAAGCTATCATTCCCGGATTTAAAAATGCCTCTAGGTAGAATGTTTGAAGAATTTTAGAAATTAATTGCTCTAAAAATATTTATACGCATTCAGAGTTTTGTCAAAATGTTTAAATTTAAATGAATCTCTGCAATATTGTTAAACGAAGTATTTTTTCAGCGTACTTTTATTGTTAATATGGATAATTTAAATATAATTTGAATGATATTTTTTCACCCGCCGAAATAATTTTCAGCCAAAATGTGTAGTTTTATTTTCAAAAGAGATAGTTTAATGATAATATTCCTAGCTCCTGTAATTTAAATATTACATGGGCAGTACATAACTGTCCCTACATACTAATTTTTTTATTTTTTTTTCTCCAATAAAGCGTTTGTTCATGCACAATAGCGCATAAAGTATACTTACTTGAAATTGCACCACAAATTACACCATAATTGCAGTTTTAAAAGCATTATCTTTTCATTTAACGTCTTTGAACGTATTAAAACTATGTCCACCCATTAAAGAGAAATATCTTGAGATCGGGTTGGTTATCGATAAGAGTTTAGTTCAAGATTCTGTGCTGAAAATGTTATGTGTGAAAAGGATATTCCATGCTCCCAGAATCATTTTTGCAAAATTTATTCTGATGAGTTTTGTCTTTGCTGTCCTCGAATTTGCTCGTCCCATCAGGGAAGAAAGCATCCATTTATGTAATAATCTGGTTATTCAGTAGATTCAGGTAATCAGCTGGCTTAATTTTATTGCTGCAAAACGTTTCCCAACCTAGACCACACCAGTTAAAACAACCGCAGATCTGCCTCCAGAAGCTTACTTATACAGGGATCACTAGAGATGTCGCCTCCATTATGCAGAGGGTTCCTTTCTTACACTTTTGAGTCCACTGCTAAGGACTGAAGAAAATCTGTAATCATCAGATCACATGACCCTTTCCTCTTTCTCCACAATTCCATTTCTTTACTTCTTTGCAGATTGAAGTCGTTTATCAATTAGTCTAATTTAAAAGCCGTTTATTTGTATAGCCATACAGTTGTTTAGTTCCAATCTTATAAGTTCCTATCACATTGTGCGATGACAACTTAAAGGATTTTATTTTCACTATTGAACATCGTCGTGGGATCTACTATCGATTTTTTTACGATTTCATATCACCAAAAGTTTAGGAATCTCTAATTTGAGATTATTTTTCCGACCACATACACTCTGAGAAGTTGACGGTTGACCACTATTTCTTAGGTTTTAATAATGTGTTGGACAATTATTTCACACCAATTTCAACAATATTCTTAGTTGTTTTCTCTGCTTTATGTTGGTCACTGACTGGACACTTCTTGAACACAGTAACATATGTCTAACGATCACGGGAAACGCCATTAGATATGGTTGTCTACGGCATGTTAAGTTGGTTGTCTACGGCATGTTAAGTTGGCCATTAGATATGGTTGTCTACGGCATGTTAAGTTGGTTGTCTACGGCATGTTAAGTTGGCCATTAGATATGGTTGTCTACGGCATGTTAAGTTGGTTGTCTACGGCATGTTAAGTTGGCCATTAGATATGGTTCTCTACGGCTAAGTTGCACACTGGCACCTGCATCCAACAGATGCCTCTTTGCTCGAATATACTTTTCAAATGTGCTTTTCGAGAATGTTAAATTCTACCGATCATCAAAGTAATGCCATAAACCTGCTCGAAAACAGGACAGCCCGTGTATGTGTAAAGCTGCGCACTGAATCCTATGCAATTAAAGTGACCTGACAAAACATGTCAATACTGAGACAAATATCCACTCCCAAGTAATTGGATGTTTCAATTCAAACTGCGAGTGTTTTAATCCAGGCAATATAGTATATAAAAGACTTTTTACAAAAAAGCACTTTTTAAGGTGTACACATATGACATTTTACACAACGGAAAATTTCGCAAAATTACTTAATTAGACATGTAACAGACGAATCGCACATCCATAGATATATTCTCAGAAAAATGATATATAAACCAGAACCTGCAATGGTGAGAAATAATGTCAAGTTGGACATTATGAAAAGTTCTCGAAATTCTAGCTGTCTAAATATATCATTATTATAAATCCTTGACAGAGACATAAAATAAAATTCCATTGAGATACAATAAATTCCGGATCATAATCCCCAGCCCCTCTTTCTAGCGCAATTGAGAACTTTTCCATTGACAGCAAGAAAAAGAGAGGAACAGACGAATCGCATATCCATAGATATATTCTCAAAAGAACGATATATCCATCAGAACCTGCAATGGTGTGGATTAACGTTAATTTGGACATTATAAAAATTTATAGAAATTCTAACTGCCTAAATATATCATTATTTTAAATCCTTGACAGAGACATCAAATGAAATTCCATTGAGATACAATATATCCCGGATCATAGTCCCCAGTCCCTCTCTCCAGCGCAATTGAGAACTTTTCCATTGACAGCAAGAAAAAGAGAGGTTCTTGCATCTGCCTGCCCTTAATATGGATAAATGCCAAAAGTTTTTCGAATGGTTTCCCCGTCTGAGAGAGGATAAAAAGCAGAACGTTCTTTAGTTTTCTCGGATCCTTTGTTCATTTCTATGTGGGATTGAGTTGCAGAGATTCTACTGTTCACTTTCATTTAGGAAGTCACGGAACTTTAAGTTTTGGTTTATCTGGGACTATCTCGATATATACCGATTGTCCCTGAGTTTCACCTGGTTAAAAATGGTTCCTATTTTTCTTATTTTTAACGGTATTTAACATAAATATTATTTACATTTCATTACAGAAAAATTAGTATTGATTTATTTTTACTTCGAAAGTGTGGTGGCGAATATTGTTCATTTTATATTGATTAAACTAATATACTTCAGTATATTGTATTTTATGGCTAGTTGCTTAAGTCATCAATTGCTTAATAAGTTAAAGCATTAAAATATATTAATAAATGTTCCAAATTCATTATTAAAAATTCTGCATTTCAGTATCGTAGAGTGAGATTTTTGATTGTGGATGCTAAGCGATTGGTGTTTAAACTTGGAAAAAATGTAAGTCTTACAAGCGAGATTTATATTAGAATTAGACATTCAAGGTCACGAAAGCAGACATCCAGCGTGTCGATGGTCTTGAGTTTGATCCCTCCCCTCGAAAACGTTCTAAGAACGCCCATATACTATAAAGTATAAATATATTGGAATATTATTAGAAAGTGACAGAAAACATATTTCAATTTTGTAAATATAAACAGCTGGAAATAACAAAATTAAGCAATTCAAAATACTGCACTGAAAATTGATCAGGAATTAAATCTGGAATGTAAGCTTTGTTGAAAATTAATGTATGCATTCAACAAGGTTCTTAAACTATTTTTTATATTCACTATTATTTACAAACAATACACTATGACAATTTAAATGCTACAAATTCGCTAGAAAGTTATTAATTACTTTTGTCTAACTGATATTTCCGTGTAACATCTGATTTCTAAAGCGAAATCAGATTTATTCTTTCTAAAACTCCCAAATGCGCAAACGTATACTTCGCTAATGGTTGTTCTACAGCAAGGGAATTTTCACAGAGGTGGTATGTTTTCGAACGAGAAACGTAACGCATTCAAGTTACATTTAGATCAAATGATAACAATTGTAATTTAG
This sequence comes from Amaurobius ferox, assembly GCA_951213105.1. NCBI lineage: Eukaryota > Metazoa > Arthropoda > Arachnida > Araneae > Amaurobiidae > Amaurobius > Amaurobius ferox. The sequence continues at coordinate 134,137,526 of OX578146.1, read as the reverse complement.
GAATATATGGTTTGTTCATATTTTAGTAGCAAACAATAAAAAAAAAGAATTTATTAGTAACATATCAAATAAATGCTACATAACATTCCGAATGAGTGGGCGAACACACACGTCACAAATAAAATGATTTTATATCTATAGTATATAAGAAAACGTTTATATCTGTCTGTCACACTAGATACATTTGGCGAGAATATGACGACATTGGCGAAAGAAATTGGCACAGGATCGCCAATTTGGTAATATTGGGGAATTATTGTCAAGTTAACGCTCCTTCAATATTCCGCCAAATTAAGTTTAAGGTATTGAATAATAACTCCTCACTTTGTGACAATTATTAATTCAATTTTCTTGATTTAAATATAAGTAGTTTTATTGTTAGGCAGACTTAGCAAAATGTACCACTCTCACCAAGTGTTAGAAAATAATTTTATTCATTAGACTGTTATATGGGTAATTTTCTCTAAGCAGGCTTTTTCATCTTTCTTGCTACAATATATTTTTTTCTATTTTCCAACCTATTTTCTGCATTATATTTTAACATGGGTAGTTTAAACTAAAAAAAAAAGTAGCAGTGATCATTTTGTGGAAAATAAACAGAAAATGTAAATTTTTATTTTCAAGACAAGTAAATGACTGCATGACAGGGAAATGACACTTAATATAGGCAATTGCTTTGTTAGTATGTATGTATATATCATTAGCAAAATAAAAAAAAATGTTTTACCTTAATTGCAATCTTATATTTAGAAGTAACTTCTTATTTGCTTGATCTTTTAAAAATAAAATCTAGTTTAAATGTAATTCACCTGTTCTAATGTCAATCCCTTGTCTATTAAGAAGACAGGTGAATGACGACAGGAGAATGACAAATCATGCGATTTTACTTTATGAGTATATGAGTTTATTTGCATTTAAGCCTAACTTGATATTCAGTTTGCTACACTAACTAGGCACACATATGTGTTAAAAAAAGTATTTATTTTTTTATTCTGAGAATAATGAATGACAGATGAATAACAAGGAATAAAAACACTTATCTAAAATTGTTCAGTTTTATAATATGTCCCTGCACGGAATGATAACCATAGTCGAAATCTTGAAATGACGAATATGGAATTTTGTAAAGGAGAATAATATTTTAATTGTGTTGTCATCTATGTACAGAATGAGGTGTTAAAATTTGAAGACAAGGGAATGACAAAAAAGCTAGGGAATAGTTGTTAAAAATTAATTTAAAATATTGCTCTAATGCATAGAGAATTTTTATTACTGTTTTTATATTAAATTGTCTAATTTAAAACATCAAAATAAAAGAAAACTAAAAAATGAAGTCCTGATTTTATTATTTGGCTGTTGGGACACACAGAGGAATGTCATTTAAACTAATTTTTTAAATATTAAAAATATAAATTGTTCTTTTAACTAATGGGTGACAAATATGAACTAAAGTTTAGTAAAACTCATTAGTGTCCAAAATCAGTCCCAAGTCATGCAAACTTTTATTAAAACGCCTGGGACATGTAAAACTCCCCTTTACAGAAAATGACCTATATAGCAATTAGTTGTAATGATTAGAAATGTACGAGGTCTGTAGATTTGAGGAGCATGAGGCAGCAGTCGGGCTACTGGAGTTTCAGGTAATCCTCTGTCAATTTCAAAGAACTTTGCTGTCCCAACCGGGAATCGAATCCTGGATCTACGAACTGGCCAGCCGACTCTCTACCTTTGAGCTATTGGGACGAAACTGCAAGCTCTTATCATCGGAGTGGAATCTGCATTCTCCACCCTCTAATGTCAGATTGACGGGCAACTGACGATCTGATTAACCACCTTCTGCTATGTTTACCTCAGCTTAGCCTCCTGCTACTACTATTTTTACTCAGGTTAGTATCCTGCGTGATCCTCATTCTCTCAATTTGCAATCGGCGCTCAATCTTCCAGAGTCCACTGATTCCGTACTAGTCGTACTAGGGTCACTTTCAGACCCGCGACATATTTACCAACCAACAGGGTTGATTTGTTTGGGCCCCATTGTACCTTCCTGCCTCAATGGGAGTCGAACCCTGGATCTCCGAACTGGCTTGCCGACGCTCTACCGTTGAGCTACCTGGGGCGAAATTGCAAACTCTTATCGTCGAAGTGGACTTTGCAAATTACGGACTGAATACCTATCGTGTATATGATGATTTTATTTTTAATAATTTCAACGTACATCGTGATTTATCATCCTTGACAGAGTCACAATTTTTCACTCTGTACAAAAGATGACGAAAATCAAAATAATTAATTTTCACAGCACTCAAACATACTTCAGAATTTTTTCATTCACCACATGAACGAGTGTGGTCCTTGCATCTGAGCTTAATGTGGATGGTTGCCAGAAGTTTCCGGGATAGTTTCTGCTCTAAGAGTGGAATAAAAGCAGAAAAACGTTGCTTTTTCTCAGATCCCTTTATTTATTTGTTTTTTACTTGCGATGATGTCGCAATGACTCCGTCCGTTCATTTTCATCGAAGATTACGAAAAGTGATGATAACGTTTTAAATGACGCAAAAATTACTTGCGTATTAAGGAAATGCAACTTATTGTTCTAAAATGAAAACCTGTTGAATATATAGAATGGTTATTTAATTATATTTATACTTTATCGATAAAGTATAAATATAATTAAAATTAAGTTTCGAATTCCTGAACGTATTTGGAACACTTTTAAAACACATTCGTGCGTGTGTCTAAGAGAGACCTTTAAAATTCTACATTTACATGCATTATATTAAAATTTGAACTAGATCGAATTTTTGTGATTTGCATGAATAGAACACGATGTATTCGAAATGTGAGATTTTCATAGTATTTTTTTCCACGGAATGATTATTCCCCCCCAAAATAGTGGTAATACTATAGTATTTGTGAGAAAATGGCAGTTAGAATTATGCTATGTATGTAAACAATATAAGACTGTTAAATATACATATATGCCGAATACAACTAATTTTTCGTTTTAGGAACCTGTTATCCACCTGATGCCGAGTCCGTTATTCCGACTTTTTAAATTCACTACTAGGAATGTTGTAATCTCTTTTATTTGATCGGGTATTATGACTTTGGTATACATAGACTTAGTGTATGCAATATTAGATCTTTCCTTACAAATTTATTGGAATGCTTAAGGCCTTTCCTAGGAACGATCTATTGCCAACGGCTTTAAGGATCAGATTAATCTACCAGAGACACAGTCTGCTGTCAGAGACACAGAATAACAATTCATTATTACAAAAAATATCCTGGATTTCTACCCCACTGCAACGCACTTCAATATTTTCATTAGCTGCAAGAGAAAGAGACACTGCATCTGCTCTTAATATAAAAGAATGCGGGGAGTATACGGGACAATTTTCTTCTTATAGAGAAAACAGAAAACAGTATGTTTCTTCCTTCGACTTAATCTGTTTGTTTTTTCTACATGAGTTGAGGTTACAGTGACTGGAGCTGCTCATTTTTACTCGCGTATTGAGAAGTTACAATCAACGGTTTTAAAATGAAGATGTGTTTCGAAGGTATTTAAGAGGATGCATATTTTATGAAACATGAAATTATATGGCGTATTTTGCAATGCTGTTTTACCGCATTCAACGGTTTCTTGATCGAATTATATTAATATCAGATAGTTTCTATGTTTTTTTCCGATATTTTTTAATAGATAGATTAAAAATAAATATTAATATAGTTCCTTCTCTTGTATTTTCCCTCTTCCCATTTAATCAACTGTCTGAGAAGTCATATTGCCTTCATTATTAATTATACGAATATATAAATATATGTATAAAAATAGTGTTTATCTATATTATAATGGTGACAGATTTAGCTCAATATCGCCAACTTGACGGTTTTGAGGATGTCTCTAACATCGGGCAATAATTTGATATCTGTGAAAATTAATTTTATGTTTTTGAATATATCTGCCGCTTTGGAGATTTCTTAATCTAATATTCTTGAAATTATAGAAGATTCCATTATTTGTGTAGCACTCACGTTTTATTAAGAGATCTGAAAGGAGAAGGGTTCTTAAATCTAGGATTATAATCTAGCAAAATAAGAATCACCCAAAATAGGATATGTAATAGCATCCATGGAGCGTTTTCTTGTTTTTATGCGTTTTTCAACATGTGATAACGTATAACAATGACAACAAAAAACTGGCTGTGTACTCCACTTTTATATTCTCCATCATGTATAGAGATCTTAGCATTTAGTATGAATAATATTTTTTTTACTTTGCCTTTTCTTATAAAAAACGAAAGTTGAAACTTATTTAGGTAGCGATCGGGTATGACTTTAGCTACGAACTAATAACTGTCAGTTCATAGCTAATGTAAAGACACGACAAATGTCTTTACATTTGTCATGTTTACGTTAGGAATACTCTGAACAATTTCCATAAGTGTCTTGCTTAATGCTGTCAAAGAATGGATTCAGAGTGACGCTTCATTTTCAATAATTAGGGAGAAAAGAAACCTTGTAATAGCAATGAAGTAACAACTGCATATATATATAAGGACGCAGTACCTCATTCCACTGCTTTTCACATATGCAAACTTATTCATCAGCCTACTTTCGTCATTCTACTACATCATCCTACGTCGTCCTATGTCATCTTACTCTTATATTGGAAAATGATGTCATGAATTTTAGAGTCGTTGAAAGACTAAATTGTGTATTTTAGATCATTATAATGCCCTATGCATTTAACGTTGGTCGGTGCCATGGACTAGAAATTCATGCATGACAGAGCGGAACTCACGAACTCATGTAAGTAGTAACTCATGTAACTCAATCTCTGAGTAACTCATGTAACTCGATCTCTTGCCTGATTTGTGAACTCCTTCCCGACTCGGGATTCGGACAGCAGAACTCACATAAACAGTTGATTCTTTGTCATTGAGCAACTGTTACGAAATCTTTATCATTTCCTGCAGAAATGAAGAGAGCATAATGAAAAAATATCATATTTCAAAAAGGATATTATTTAAAAAATTTTTGAAATACATTGAAATAATGAGCGCGTACTCAAATTTATAACCACTTGTTGTTTTTGTACAATTTTTGTCATTGTATTCGCAGTTGTTTTACTTTGTCCGGCGTGTTTCACAGCTCATAACAAAGACATGAAATAAAATATCATCAAGATATAAAATGTCCCAAGTGAGATAGGGGTACTTATCCTCTCAATAAAATGCACTTGAGAACTTTTTCAGTGTCCACAAGAGAGAAGGAGGCTTCAATATCGACTCATAATGTGATTGAAAGCCAAAAAACTTTTCAAGTTCCTCTTTCGCTTTAAGAGCAAAGAAGTGAAGAAATGAGTTCTTTTCCCATAGATCGCTTTGCTCATTTCTATATGAGTTGAGGTTTTAGTGACTGTAGTTATCCGTTTTTATACAGGTATAGAGAAGGCAAATGTGCTAGTTCTAAACGAAAACGTAATTTAATAGAAAATAAACCGATGCTTTTAATAAGTGATTTCCCCTACAGATTAACTAATTTTGATATTTCTCAGAAACAATAATTAAAATTATAATATATTATAATTCTAAATCATAATTGGAACTTATAATACGTATAATTCGAACACAATGATATCCAACAGGATTGTCATCGTTACTAATTGCATTAAGTATGACGAGATTTAATTTCAATTGACTCAAAGGAAAGTAAAGAATTGTGCACTCAAAGGAAAGTAAAAAATTTATTATCGGCTTATAGTAGCTCATTTGCAAAACATTTATGTCTATTCATTCATGGTTAAAAATTCTTAAAAACCATTCACTCATGATAATAGGGAATATATTTAACTTATTAAACATATTTTCTGGATGATAATACCTAACATAAACTGTTAGGTCTAGACACATACACCTAATTGGAAAATTGATTTGAATAATAGAACATGTATCTCTGAGTCATTTCAAAATATGGGGAATGTATTTGCATAGAAAAACGAAATCTAAGTATATGGCCCTTAAGAGCAAATTGTTCAATTACTGGGAAAATGTTTATAAATTTTCGAGTAAATTATCCCGTTCAACAGCTATATACATATAAAATTATGGGAATAAAATAAAATTTCCCACTTACACTTAAAAACTACGCTCTCTCCCAAGGTAATTAAAAAAAATCTGATGTGGGCAACACATGACTTTCCTTATATAATGCAATGAATTTACTACTTTTACAGTAAAAAAAATAGATTTTTCTTATAGTAGATACTTATATTCTTTCCAAGACATTGAATTTTCGACAATTAGTCGTCATTTTCATTGATTTAGCGTCATTTTAATCCATTTGGCGAGATTTTCGTTAATTTGGTAACATTTCAAAAAGTCGCCAAGTTGGCGACATTCTGCCAAATTCGTCGCCAAAATCTCGCCAAGCTTTACTGACGGAGAAATAAGTTATTCTTATAACAGATAAATATTGGCGTTCAAATACAAAATTATTACTAGAAGTATATTTTCTCATGAATGGAACGAGCTAGATCCACGAGAATGATGTCACCCAATTTATCGCATGGCATTACATATGAAAAGTGAACATGTTTCTCAATAGGAAATATATTTTTTTTATTTTATACGACTTTTTGATAATTTTTTTGAAAACTGTTAAATATCTCGAGAACGGTTCATGTTAGCGTTCTAAATTTTATGTCAATCGTTTTCTAATGAAAAATTACATAAGAAATGTCTAGTTACGTAACTTTATTATTGGTTTTGATTTTTTGACGATTTTTTCAAAATTTCATTTCAAAAAGTTTAGGAGGGTTCTGAACATTCGATTGCGTATAAAAACAATAGGCTTCCAGTGTTTACTGATTGTGATTTTTGTACCAAATTTGGTTCGAATCGGTCCATTCGTTCGTCAGTTATCGTCTCCACAGACCCACTGACACACACACACACACACACACAGACATCACTTCAAAAATGTTTGATTCGTGATCAGGGATGCTTGAAACGTGCTCTCCCGTCGAAAACTCGAATTCGAATTTTCGACCCCGTCACAATACTTTCCTCATACATTATGTATATAAGGAAAGTAATAACTTGTTAAGATACATAATGAATGTATACAGGGTGTTCCTAAAAGATTGAAGCAAGCTTTAATTCTTTACCTGATGGAAATAAGAGGGCAATGTAAATTGCAAAAATGTTGAAAGTAAGGTAGGAAATAAGTCTACATTAATGAAATAGTTCTACCATTCGTTTTCAAAAAGTTACATTTTTAACATTTTTATACGACCTCCTTAGACAAATTGAGTAAATCAACTTTTTCTATTTTTAATGCAACAAGATCATTAAAAACCGCATATCTGTATCTTTAAAATCAACTGAATTTTGATAAAGGGAAAATCTGAGTTATGCTACTTTTCCGTACCATGTGAAAGGCTGTTTCATGAGTGAAAATGGGAATCATAAACAAATTGACGATGGAAGTTGTTTAGATCAAAAATACGTTAATATGTGTCAAAATTTTTTATCACAAATGCATCTAAATAAAGCATTACACAGACAAAGATCATATAAAGCAGTGATACTCACTATGCGGTAGGGGCATATAATTAAAATATGCATACATTGATATTTTTTGTGATATGTCACAAATTTACATTTCTAATTTATATAGGGTCCCCATTCACAATGTTCAATTTTCAATTAAATATTACTTGCTCAATTTTTAAAGATACAGATATGAGGGTTTTTTTAATGATCTTGTTGCATTAAAAAATTTTTTTTTCTAATTGACCAAATTTGTCTAAGGGGGTCGTATAAAAATTTAAGAAGTGTAACTTTTTGAAAATTAATGTAGGACTATTTCATTAACGTAGTCTCATTTCCTACCTTACTTTCAACATTTTTGCCATTTATATTGCCCACTTATCTCCAACAAAAAAAGAATTAAAGAACGTTTCAATCTTTTGAACACCCTGCATAACTGCTGCGTGTGAGATTACAAATTACTTGACAGATACAAATATGTACTAGAAATAAGGAGACTACAATTACTGCAAGAGCGTTATGAGCCCTATTGATCAAGTTAGAAACTGCGTGTACTTATCGAGAGATTACATACAATCGCCAAGAGTTGTATTTAATTTTATATCCCTCTGCCTAGATATGTATTTTATCATTGTAAACCCTAAAGATATATTCACTGTTTCGTTTAGTAACATGTTTCGATGAAGAGCGATCAAAACGCCTTCTTTGTGTTACAAATTTTGAATATTACAAAATTTGGATATTGAATATGTGGTCTGCTGGATACCACATTGTTTTCAAGAATTCGTAGATCAAAGACATACAGTGGTATAGCCAGTAGTTCAGAGTCAAGATTGACCTTATAAGATAGAAATATACATGACTTCATGAGGACCACGTGAACCCACGACACTCATGGTAGTTCTCGCAAGAATTCAACGTGCTCTTGTATAACCAGCATTTGAGCCAACCAAGGGGAAGGAGTGGCAACCCTCAAGCAAAAAAGTACGAGAGGAATTGATGAGGATTTGAAAAAATCAAAGCAGTCAACTAAATGGAAAGAAAGGACTTGATGCCGACTACAAAGGTCATAGACTGAGTGATCTATCTGACTGGCTGCTGTTACTTAAAATGACTAAAGCGTAAAGTGCCTGTGAACTAGTGAAATGGAAATTTCATAGCATAACGTTATCCATGGAATGTGCATGTCGACGGATATCACAAAGTTGGATAATACACAAATATTATTATATCTTACAATTTATTGTGAGTTGAATATGACTGAAACAAAATTTAATTCTTAAATATTAGTCTGGCACTCCACTTCGATACCTCCTCCGAAGTTAAAGTGCTGAACGCAATATCCTTAATGACGTAAATATGTATCAGATAAGTATAACTCATAAATTACTGAAATGAGGAATGTGTGCAATTTATAACCGCCCAATTAACTTAAGGGGATGGTGGACGTTGAAATTTTTTTTATTTATTTATTGACCTAGAAACGTGAAAATGTGTATAAATATTCCTCTTAACATTACTATATACAACTCCTCTTACTATATACAACTCCTCTTAACATTACTATACCATTAAATTTTTTTTAAATTTTGTTATAATTTTGTATTTTTTTTAATTTAATTTTGTTTTTAACGAAAATTTGAAAATGCTCCTTACGTGCCATCTTTTCACATTTTTGTTTCATTTTACATTATGATCACTCGAAAACATATTATGAACAAATATGGGTATTCATTTTTAAATCCCTTAGAAAGTTAATTTTTGAAAAATATTTTTCTGCATTAAAATGTAATTTTCATCATTTAATTGGGTTCTTATTCACTTTTAATGACCTTAATAAAGTCCAATTATAAAATGCATACCCAGTTTCATTAAAAGGTATGAGGGGTATCTTCTTTTCAAATTCCATTCATCTCAGACAAAAATTAAGACGCATGGAGCATTTAAAAAATGTAAAACCTTTGAAAATTCCGTTTCGAAAAAAAATGCATTCAACCTTTTGCTTAGGGGTGGGACAGCGTCAATCGGCTTACGGGTTTTACTTACGGGTGGGACACCTGCTGCAGCAGGTGCAATGTTTCTGTCAGCGATTTCCATGGACGCCAATGCCTGCAAAGGGGATCGAACTGTTTGGGATAGGGTATGTCAAATACCTGTCTTTTTGGGAGGTTCTTCGTTTGGATGGACGCTGCCCTACCCGTAAGCAAATGTTAAATGTGTAAAATAATGTTATATATTAAAACTTTTTTTTAGTCGATTTTTGCTCATTTCAACGTCCACCGTCCCCTTAATGTTCCTTACAATGTCCAATCTAAGCAATCGTGATACACAGCAAATTGAAAAGTTATTCAAAGCACACCGCAATAGATTAATTGATTTTTACTGTAACTATATCCTATTAAATAATCATTTTTAAATCGTTCCTTCTATTCCTTAAGTTTCAGCGACACACTTTGAAACAATTGTATAGTCACCTTGCTGTATCAAGAAGTATAAAAAATATTTACCTGTTTTTAATACTTTACAACACAGTTGAAAAGTGTTTATGACTTTGTTCATTCTGTCTGTCTGTCTGTCTGTCCGTTAGCACGATAACTGCCGTAAAAATGACTTAATCAAAGTGAAATTTTAGTATGTTGTTCAGACGGTCTGTAGGACCTATGGGAATATATATGAATAATATCACTCAATTAGTTTTGGATTGACCCCGGGTTGAAAAAATGAAATACATTGAGCCCTATGAGACCTAATTTTTCAACCATTTTTTAAGCGGATTTAAAATTCACAAATTGCTTCGAAAATTTTAGGTAATATTCAAATTATTCAATGGAATATATAAAAAAAATTTCAGCAAAATATATTCAGTAGTTTTTTAAATAAAAATTAAAATAATAATTACACCTCTTACATGAAGCGATCACGTGACCATGATATGAAAAAACCACGTGACCCACTTCAAAATATAATATGGCATTAATGTCAGTTGGTTTCGATGAAGTTTTCAATAAATTGTCGTAGTATTATGATAATTCTAAAATTATTACCGAGGAATGTATCGCATTTTAGAGATGTTTATACCAGGCAATTTATATTTCAATGCCGTCATTTGAATGAAGTTTATATTTTTCTATGAAGGTTTAAGTTTTCAAATATAATAAATTAATGTAGTATTGTGATAAGTTTTAAAATATTACCGAGGAATGTATTGCACATTTTAGACATGCTTAAATAAAATTACATTGAAGTTGGAAAAATGTTTCATAGTCAATGCTTTAAGTATGATTGATCTTTCTTGTTTTTTTTTTTCTGGAAATATATATATATATATTTCACCAGTTTCTTTTTTAAAGTAAAAGTGCGATTTAGGTTTCAATATTTATTTATACACCGAAAATTAATTTGAGGTACTTTGTATGAATTTATAACTATCATAAACGACAAAGTTAATAAAATACGTTGGATCAACGGAATACCGTTATTGGGAACAGTAACACATAAATTTTACATGTTGCTATAAACATGAAAGCAAATTCTTTAACATTTGAAGCACGCTTAAACAGACGAATACCTTTTATCAACTTAACATTTCTTAAACGTGTAATTTTCCAAATCACTTTCCGCTCCATTTGAAGCAAAGGGAATCACTTTTGTTGCTGTAACACCTTAAAGTTTGCGACTGTGATCGTTCGCCGTGAAATGAATATTTAATAGAAAAGCCCTGAAAAAGAAACACGAAAAATTTGCAGCTTTATCTGAGGATGTGTGACTTTTAGGGACGCAGCAACTTTGAGAAAGTATATTGGAATTTGTTTTAGACGTTTTAGTGAAAATTATTTCAAGCTTGAGAAATATGTTTATGTGAAATATTTAAAGGTGTAAGATTATATTTTGCTTTTGGATATTGTATTGACACATTTTGTTTGTATTTCCGAATAGTGACATGATAAAAATAAAAATACAGTCGTTAGTCAAATAAAACAATATATTCGCAATTGCTATCTGGCGTTTCGCCATAGGTTGTCAGCCACCATCGTTGAATCACATAAAAATCACCAAATGCTTATCATTGCAAATTAGAGACTCCCATTCATAAACTTATAGAAAACTAAACAGAACAGCAGCATATATCTGTACGTGATGTGCAAACGTGAAAGTAATTTTAAATTCAGACCATCACATTCCATCTAAATTATATATTTTTGCTTTACTACAAAATAACTGCAGGATAGTGTTGCGCATTAAAAGCATTTAAGCTTTACGTTTCTTAAAAGTTCAATAATTTTATTTATTATATTTTTTTATACACAATATAATTTAAAAGGAAATTAGTGTGACGTGGTTGAAAATTCAAATTCAAGTTTTCGAAGGAAGAGCATATTTCAAGCATCCCTGAACACGAATCGAACGTTTTTGAGGTGATGTCTGCATGTGTCTGTGTGTGTGAGTGCAAACATGTGAGCGTGTGTAACTATGTGTGTGTGTAAATATGCATGTGCGTAAGTATGTGTGTGTACAAGTATGTATGTGTGCGTGTAAGTAAGTATGTGTGTGTGCCAGCGTTCTAGTAAATAACAAATGCTCTTCTTTCCGTTTGTCTGTAACGCATGGCGATGCATTTGGCTTACTTGGCGAATATTCCAGCAAAATATCACCAAGTTGGCAATATTTCACCCTCAGATTGATGAAAATATGGTCAAAATTGAAAAAAAATGATGCCAAGTTATTGAAAATGACGCCTAAATGAAGAATTTATTATTAAAATATTTTAATATATGGACTCTTGACGCTTATTGAGGATGCTATACATATTGATAATTGTTAATAAAAGTTTCGTGAAATATAAGTTAATTGGGTGCTATAATAGTTTTATATTTTGTCATCCAAAAAAGTGCCACCTGTGCAGTTCAACGTTATAATGGTGTGCGTAGATCTAACAAAATATTTGTTTCACTGTGAAAGAAGGGAATTCATTTTATTATAAATGGAAAGTCAAGTGCTGTCTACATCAGATTTTTTTTGCCGATAACGATATATAATTATAAAACAAAATATTTAATTTATGCAGACCGTAAATACAAACCACTAATATTAGAGCGTGATACATTATATACAAAAAATGTAGTATATATATATATATATATAATCCGCAGAGAATATCAAATTCGGAAACAATGTTTGCTTGACGAACATTATAGAATTGAGCTACATCTGCCAGTAATTTCGCATGCCTGAAAAATAGAACTCTTCAGTGAAATGATTAATTAAAATAATACCATAGAACACGTAATTAGAATAAATTTGATTTGTAAATATAGAAAATAAAAAATATATGAAAGTTAGACATTTGCCCTTCATATTTACCTAAATTAACAATACCTTATTCAATTTCTCAACATAAATATCTGCCACAAAAATTATTTAACACAGTGGGGGCTGAGATTGGTAAAATTGTTTGCGCCGAGAGTTAAGGGAGTTGCTGAGCGTTAGCTAATAAGGAGGCGAAGCCTTAAAGGATGCACCACGCCTACGATGAACTCCGATTAATGAGTGGCAACGAGTGTAGGATGGAGCCACGGCGTTTTGAGAGCATAGAACACGTAGGCGGTCATGTGTGATTTTCGGATTGAAAGAGCTTGGGAAGCAATCTTCTGGACTGGTGAATATCAATAAGCAGGGGACGATCCCCAACGGGCGTATAAAGCCTGCGTAGCAGCCGGCATGATAGTACTCGCGAAGCGAGCGTTAGAGAGTAGGAGGTGAATCTTCCCGACTCGTGAAGCGAGTTACGGGAGTTGGCGATCGCAGAGTGCAGGGGGAGGAGCTCACTAGTGTTAAAAAAGTAACTGAAGCATCGCTGCTGTTTGATAAATTTTGTGTCCCTCGAGTTCTCTGTCACGTACGACTAAAACATACAAAGTTGAACGTATAATATTTAAAAATATGAAATTTGGTACGTTTGTAGAGAAATATTAGAGAAATACGCTGACTGATAAACTGATTTTCGATTTAAACTTTAATTTAAGAAAAATGTATTGTCAAAATCAAAAACAGGATATTTGCGCTGCAAGTTCAGATCCAGTATAGACTAGCGATAGCAAGACCACAATTTTTTTCCAGGCATGTACGTACATAGTTAAATTTTTGCAAGACAGAGCCCTTTTTTTATAGTCCGATTTAGTTTATGAGAAATTCCATTTTTTATGAACTTCTGAAGGGCATTTTTTTTTACGGGCAAAGATTTAATTGGTCGAACCGATTTCTAACTTTTCTGTGATTGGTTGCTTTCATATATGTCGCAAAGCTGGCCGAGGACTAAATTATTAAAGCGCTAGAGTATAGATATTTAATTCTAAGCAGGACTAAAACGTTAGTTAGTGCACTTAGGACAATATGGAATTTTGACAAACATATGCCTTATTGTTTATTTTTACAATCAAACAGAGCGTTTCGCAGCGATTGTTGTCTCGAACATTACTTATTAAAGTATTATATTGTACAGCAATTAAATGTCTTATTGTTATAAATCTTTCTATACTAAAAACATAACACGGTATTTTGCCACTGTAATACGAACAAAAGCAAAATGTTCAGTTATTTTAGCTTTATTTCTAATAAAATAAGCAATGGTTCGTAATAGCAGGCGGCATGGAGGCGTACTTACACAGGCTCAGCTAACAAGACGGACAGGAAATTAAGGACATTTCAACGCAGTCCTTAATTTGATCTCCCCTGGGGGAGAGAATAAATAATCCGGCTACTTTAGATTCTGACCCACGGCTGATACTATAATGGGGTGAAGATTCAGAGGCTTCGACAACCAGTGAGACAGCTGAGGGGGTCTGAAAACACACAAACACTCCAGAAAAATGTTATATAGATAATGCTAATTTTAGACACGAGTTACCTACCCTTCAACTGCAATAATTGCATTAAATATATAAATGGCTATTTAGATGTTAAGCGAATATTATTTTTTCTTCATCAAAGAGTCAAAATCAATTTTTCATTCACACGTTTGCCAAGAACAGTTCTTTTCAAATGAGACTACATCGTAAAGATAAAAGTTCTATTTACTAGCAATAAGGAAGAAAAGGAAACTCAAACTGCACACAATTCGTTAAATGTCAAAAGTTTTGGATTCGATTTTTTACCGTCTACCATAAAGAAAAAATAAAACTTCTTTTGTCTTATCGTATTGCAGTTGGCAAGACTTTCTTTGAGTGGGTTCTTTTGAGTTTTTTGCAAGATTTAAGTATCTTTTAAATATTATACACGAAGGAAAATTAATTATGAATTAAAAATCAATGATTTAGTTAGAGTCATATGGATTTTCTCAATAATGGTGCTTTCAGGTAGAATCCTGAATTTTATTCTATATGTACGTATGGAAAATAATCAAAACCATGAATTTACGAATTGACAACTCATAAATGTGCCGATAAGTAAGTTCATGGAAGAAAATGTGAAGTCATTGCATTGTAGTTTTAATAGTCAAATTAGTTTTAATAGTCATTTTCAAATTATTAATAATTCTGTAGTGTAAAAGAAATGTAATTAATCATTAAAATATAGTGATGACTTAGTTTTAAAATGCTTCTTATTGAGTTGCTTTGTTAATAGCCCTCCAAATTTTATCCAGTGGGATAGATATGCAACTGTCACCGTTACTGTAAAATATATCACCAATAATCATTAGTCTTTTGTAATATATAAATGCATTTTTATCAACACTTTACGACATAGTTGAAAAGTGTTTATGACTTTGCTCATTTTATCTGTCCGTTCCCACGATAACTGCCGTAAAAATGACTTTATGACAGACGGTCTGTGGGACATATGGGAATATAAATAAATAATGTCACCCAATTAGTTTTGGATTGAACCCGGGTTGAAAAACTGAAATACATTCAACCCTATGGGACCTAATTTTTCAAACATTTTTTAAGTAAAGTTAAAATACACAAATTACTTTGAGAATTTTAGGAAATATTCAAATTATCCCATAAAATATATAAAATAAACTTTCAGAAAAATATGTTCATTTGTTTTTTAAGTAAAATCTAAAATAATAATGGCACCCCTATAATATTAAGAGATTACGCGAACCACCTCAAAATAAAATATGACATCCAACTCTTTTTCTCAAAGTAAAAATTGTGATTTTTAAAGTTCTTTTAAATTTATATTGAGTGTTGCATCCGTCCTAATACAGCTTTATTTTTGCGTAATTTTTGTGCATCTATATATGCGCCAACGCAATTACAATATTTTTGAGTTTAAATGATCATCAAACTTTGATTATTTCTACAACGAAGCCTAGTTTTAACGTATGAAAAATGTAAACATATCAAGCTGTAAGATGAGTTATATCAGAATGGCTGAATTTCTTTAACGCAAAATTATTTAACTCTAGAGTCTGGATTATAGCTGATATGCATGAAATATTCACTGCTTTCACATTACATAGAGAGCCAGACGATTTATATTTAGATGACGTCATTTGAATAAAGTTCATTTTCTTCGATGATATTTTATGTTTTCAAGTAAAATAAATTATTGTAGTTCAGTGATAATTAAAAAATATCAATAGTAAATGTATCGCATATTAGAGATGTTTAAATAAATGTTTTTTGCAGTTGGAAAGTGTTTCATAATCAAGGCTTTATGCACGATTGATCTTTCTCGTGTTAGTTATTTGCAGATGTACCTTATTATTACAAAAAACATGCTCGTTATGAATTACAATAATAATCTATATATACTAATTGCAAACATCTGTTTGTCACGCTTATTTTTTGCACTTCCCGAATAGATAGAGACTTGTAATTTGGTACACAGATCACTCGTTCGATGAAACGCTCTGGAAAAATCGTATTTTCCGAAAAGGTTCTATAGAGAGGGTGTTCCACACCAAACGTTCGAAAAGTGATTTTCCGCATAAATGAAAAACGGCTTCTTTAAAATTCAGTAGAGGTTTGAAATTTGATATATGGGTTAATCATTTGAGGAAAACACCCAAGACAAATATAGTTTTTCAAAAATATTCGTTTAAGAGGGTGCTCCAGATAAAAACTTTAGAAAGTTGAATTGATAAAAAAAAACATGCTTCGGGATGAGATAGAGACTCAAATTTGATGTACTGGTAGATTGTCTGGAACGAAGAATATGTATATTTTCAGTTTTCCATTATTTTTTACTTTGGGGGGGTGATGCACACCAAAATATTCGATTTTTGCAATAAAGTTGAAACGTCCCTTTAAAAACGTGATAAAGGCTGATATTTGGTATATGGGCGAATCATCTGATGGAAAACCCAAGCAGAATGGATTTTTCCAGAAATGTTTACTTAATGGTGTGGGTACTCCAAACAAAAACATTCGAAAGGTGAAATGCTAGAATAAGCATGCTTCGCGATGAGATAGAAACTTCAAATTTGGTGTACGTGTAAATAGTTGGAAAGGAAGAAAGTGTTGTTGTTGAGACCCAGACCGGCTGACCTACCAGAAAGGTGTAAGGTAACTGTTTGGACATCAATTATAATTCCAATACTTTTTCTATATACTACCATATATTGTAGGGAAAGTAAAAAGTACATTTTACTTTAACCATTTAATCCTCATTATTGGCTTTACATAGAGAGCTTGAATGGTGACTTATATGGATTCAGCATTTAATTCCAGTTAGTAAGACTCACTAAAGATTCAAAATTCTGGTTCTTTCTCAATTCTGATTCAAAAATTTTTAATTTTTTATAAACATATATTTCTCAGAATCGGTTACATATATAATTTAGTGGATGAAATGTGGATTCAACACCAATTTTCCTAGGAGGAAGTGAGTACACATTAAGGATTTCAACTATCGATTTGCTTCCATTTCCGGTTCAAAATGTTTCCTAGAAACATATATTTGTTTCAAAATCGGCTATACCGGATTAGATAAGTGATATAGAATACCTATCGAAACTCAGAGGGGTATTAATGACTTAGTAAGGTTCTTTAATGATGTTTATTAAGGATTTCCACTTCTGGTTTTGGAAGTGTCACTTCCGAATTTTCCGAAAATGCGAAATACAATGCGTGTGCAATAAAGTATAAAAATGCTTAAACGTTTCGTAGAAAATAAAGTGCACACACCACATACCACCCTATGAAAACATCTTCATAAATTGCTTATTTATAGATTTATTTTGTACATTTGGACCATAGAATAATGTTTTGTACAGATTTTATGAATTTTTACATTATTTGTCTTACAATGGTAATATATGAAGATATTTCAAATATTAATCTATTGAACAATTATTGCCTTACGCAACACCTAACTTTTAGTAATTAAACAAAAGTACTGCGGATGACGGAACCGTTGTTAATTAATAAATTACATCAATCTGTTAACACGCCAATGTCATTAAGATAAAATATGACGCAACACCGTGCATATAAGCCTAAAATAAAATAAAGGATTTTTCTGAAGCGCAATGACATTTAAAAGTCCACAAAAATACCTAGTTTTAATCCAAATGTTATCATGCATTAGTCACTTTACTAACTGGAGAATTTGAAAATATTCTATAAGTTCTCTTTGAACGCTATTTATTTTCGCACAACGCAGCTTTTTAATATCCATTTCATCACATATGCTTTTATTCCAATTTCCCATTTCGGAATGGACAATTGAAGGAGATGGGGGGAGGTTTCATCAAAGTCAGGAAAAATGGGAAGGATTTTCCCCTCTTTTGCCAGGGATGTTTTGACACATGGCGATAAATTATTTGTCACTTATTACGCCATGATGTATCATGGGTTCAATCCTTTCGGATGTACGACGTTGAATTGAGCGATGACCTAGTTTTGGAAGTTGTTGGCGTGGCGGTGGGGGAGGGGGGGGGCAATAAATGCCAGTTATCTACTTTAAATTCTGAGAAGATATTCAGAGAGTGTTGACAAAATTTTTCCCATGATATGTAATAAACTAAAAATTAAAATTATTTGAAGATATATTTTTAAACCATTAAGTACGATTTATGGATTAAATATTATCATAATTATTAGATTTTTTAAATTGCTTGGTAAAGCAAAAAATGTATAGTGAATATTCTAAAATTATTTTATATGGTTAGCACATATCGTTCTCTAGCGGCAAATGTGGACTTTATTTATAATCATTTATAGAAAGCATATTAGTTATATCACACTAAAAACTACATGACATTAACTACAAAGATCAATCATGCATAAAGCATTGATTATGAAACACTTTCCAACTGAAATGCAATTTTATTTAAACATCTCTAAAATGCGATACATTTAGCGGTAATATTTTTTAAATTATCTTAGTTCAATAATTGGAACTTAAAATAAGGCTATAAAATCGCTATGCCATAAAATCGCTTGCTTCTCTATCCAAGTAAAATCAATGAATATTCCATTCATATCACTTATATTCCAGACTTCAAAGCTAAATAATGTTGCGTTAAAAAAGTCAGCAATTCTTATACAACTCATCTTAAAATCGTTTGTTCTGTTTACATTTAGCATACGTTAAAACTTGGCTTCGTTGTAGAAATAATCATAGTGATCATTTAAAATAAAAAAATATTGTAATTGAATAAACACAGAATTTAAAAACACAGATAAAATGCAAAAATAAAGCTGTTTTAGGACGGATGCAACACTAAATACAAGAAAGATCAATCATGCATAAAACATTGATTATAAAATACTATCCAACTGTAATTTTAACAGACTGTTCGACTCAGTTGTTTTTTAACTGACTGTTCGACTCAGTTATTTTTAATAGACTGTTCGACTCAGTTGTTTTTTAACAGACTGTTCGACTCAGTCGAAGCAGCAACTGTTTGGAAGGCCGGTAAGAAGTACCATCAGAGACAGGCCTCCATGGTCAGCGACACAATAATTTTAAATAAATTGTACTGGTTTATTTAAAAATTTAAATTATTACAAATGAAGAACACATCTATATATTCATAAAGTTTTGCAGGAATTCAGCACACCGATATACAATTTGAAAAAGGGGAAAGAAGAAGAGAAAGAAAAAAAGAGACAGAGAAGGGATAAATTTGGGAAAAAAAAATATATTATTAATTTCAATGGAAATATCCATAATGCAGTTTTTGAAGAAATTATTTTTTATATAGTTCAACATGGAACCAGCAGAATATTTGAGAAATATACATAAAAGACCAAAAGGGAAAAGACAGAAAATTATTAAATAAGAACACTTTGGAAAAGAAACCGAAAGAAAAACAAGAAACAGTCAGAACGAAAATAAATAAAACACTACATTGATGAAATGGGCAAGATTATAAAAGCCTACAAATTCAGTTGTTGTTGATTTTTTTTGTTGATTGTTGAAACCCAGACCGTCCGACCTACCAGAAAGGTGTAAGGTAACTGTTTGGACGGTCGGGAAGTGCCACCCAATTTAGACCGGAACCCAGTGGGGGAGGCATCCACAGGGACCGTACCCTCCTTCCCCTACCACCAACCTCTCGGAAGGACTTTCGGACCCACATGTTTAACGTGATCGTACTCCGCATGAATTCAGTGTACAAATTTAAAACAGAGACATACATAATATGTATAAAGGAACAGTAGCAATGTAAATCCATATAAATAAAGGAACAGCATTAGTTTCATTGATCAATAAAATAGAAAAGCAGTAACCGCACATAACTATTTAATTCTATTTGATATTATCCTAGCAATGAGAATACAGTTTTTAATTAGGTTGATAGAAATTTAATTTTACATATGTTCAAGAACCAAGTCGCTTGATTTGAGGGAGAATGTTTAGAAAGGTGAACATTTTTAGCATAAGGACAAGAAAAAATTTTTAACTTATCAAGATATTATTATTTAGTATGGGGACTATAAGAGTATTATTTAGTATAGATATTATTATTTAGTATAGATTTCATTATTTAGTATAGATATTATTTAGTATACATATTATTTAGCATAAATATTATTTAGTATAGGGGCAATAATCAAATCTTAATTCAAAACAAATATAAACGTTCTTTCTGCTGTCACTCAAGCATTTTTATTCCTGTTACTCAGGCTTAATACGCCTGTTGGGGGTCCGCCCTTGTTCTCAGGCACTTACTAACCTCCGGAGGCGAGCTCTTTATACTCGGCCGCAGCACTTGAGCCCCCTCTCCCTTGTGCTCGCAACCCGGTCGACCCATTACATCTTCACCATTACTAAAGAAAATATTTTACTTCAGAAGTGCATAAAGAAAGCTCATAAACTAAATATAAATTTAAAAATGGGCTCCCTCTTGCAAAATTCAAGTATGTAGGAACATGTTTACAAAGATTCAACTATGTAGAAACATGTTTGCAAAATTTGTAGTTTTGTTATTGCTATTCTGTTCAGAAGTCTTCCTTTGACTTTAGCATTAAATATATATTGAGCTAAAGTTTAAATCGATAAACGGTTTTTTCAGCATATTGCCATAACAATCATCTATAAACGTACCAATTTCTCATTATTTTCTATACTACAGTTTTGGGGGTACGAGATAGAAGAGATCGAGGGACGAAAAATTTGTCAAACAGCAGCGGCGGCGGCGGCGGCGGCGGCGGTTACTTTATTTTAATATAAAAATATTCAGATATTATTAAAATATCAGATATTGTTATTACATATTCAGCTATTATTATACGATATTAAATAAAATAATATATCACTGTATTACCTTTGCTTTTAAAGACATAAAATTTTTTGTGTAAAATAGCAAAAACTTTTAAGCTTAAATTAAGAAATTTTTTTTTCAAAGTTATTGTAAAAGTAACTTTTTGTGTAAATGGATACGGTCTTCTAATATATAGCAGATTTAAAGCTTAAGCATTAGAAAGTAATGAAAACACTGTTATCCAAAACATTAAATAATCTACAGTTTTAAACAAATTGTTGTGGTTCATGCAAAATAATTCCAAACAATTTTCATGTCTTACCATTTTTCAGAATATGACTCTAATCCAACTTTATAACTAACAAATCATACTCATACCCGCTTCTAAAACATTCATATGCAAGAACTTCTTGAGCGCAAAATCTTTCAAAATATTGCGGAAAAAGGATTTCCATTAAAATAAAAATCTCTTTTATCCCGAGCGTATTCCAATAGCAATTTCATAAAATATGCTTTTATTCCCTCTTCATGGTGGACAATGGAAAGAGAGTTTTCACAAAGTCCAGGAAAATGGGGGATTTTCTCTCTTTTGCCAGGGATATATGGGCACATGGTCATAAATCATTTGTCCCTCATTTCAGCAGTGATGTATCAGGAGTTCAATCCTTTTGGAAAGTATGACATTGATTTGAGTAATGGTGGTGTTTAGGTAGTTGTTGAAATGACATTTAAGCGTTGATAAATTCTACATGTTGCAATTCTGAAAAGATATTTGCATCTATTTGGAGACATTCTTTTCCATGGAGTTACATTTATTTTTACATTTTAAATCATAGGAATCAATCACTTAACTATATTAATGACTTAAAATTAGTGTGTAAATATTGTGTGTAAATATAGTGTGTAAATATTGTGTGTAAAAATTTGTGTGTAAATATTGAACATATTTTATGAGAATATACAGAATATAGACATATACACTAAAGTAAAAAATGATTCTTATTTCATGTTTTATGTATTTAATTATCTATTCGTGTGCATCATACTTTTCGCTTTAAAGTAAACACTTGATAAACTTTTAGTTTATGTTTTATTTATTGAATTATATATTCAAGTGCATTGTGTCAAGGGCATTGTACTACTTTAAATGTGAAATGCACTTGAATTATATATTCAAGTGCATTTCACATTTAAAGTAGTACACTGGTGAACTTTTAGTTCATGTTTTAATTATTCAATTATCTATTCAAGTGCATTGTATTTTTCACATTTAAAGTAGTACACTTGGTGAACTTCTAGTTTATGTTTTAGTTATTCAATTATGTGTTATAGAAGTGCATTGCATACTTCACATTTAAGTGCATTGCAAGTCAAGTGCATTGCATACTTCACATTACTTGGCGCACTTTCACTGCGCCAAGTAATACATTTGGCGCACTTTCAGTTTACTAAAGGCAGCCTTATTATTAACTGAATTTTAAAGCAGGCCTTATATTTAGTTATGGTAAGAAAAATTAGTTAACAGTAACGAAGATTTAATTCAAGGTCTCTTGTTTTGCTAAGTTATGCTAATTGATAACCCTCCTCTGACTATATTATATGCATGCAGTATTTTGTATTAATCATTTTGTTCTGTCGAAATAAGTTTGACCGGGATCCACAATCCCCCCCCCCCAATTCCAGAATATTGGAATTCATTGCAATCAAACTGAATAGTCAGACAGGATGTAAATTGAAAGTACTGGTTTAATTCCAATTATACAACTCGCTACACTACTCCACTATTATAAATTTGAATTACCTCACCAAGCACATACATTTTTCGGGCGTCAAGTCAATATTTGCGCACAACATTGCACGAAGATATTAACTACTACGGTATTAATTTTCTTGACCGACAAGATTTATCCGACGCTTACATACGACAATTAACGATGTTTATTTCTAAATACTGCGCAAAATATCAATCACACATCATTTAATAATTGATGTTTTAGGCGTTGATTATAACGAAATTGATAATTTTGAGTTACAGAGTTAAAACTAATTCTATTTATTTAAAAAGTATTTCAAACTGTTGTTAAGAATGAGGGCCATGGCAGTTTCTAAGGCAATTGAGTTGAGTGACTACAAAGACAGGTACAGAACTTTCAGTATTTGTTTAAATATCGTGAATGTATGACTTACATTTGCTCTGTTTTTTAATAAGAAATTATAGAGGAATAAGAAATTGAATTGAATAATGTTTCTTTCTTATTAAGTGCATTTCTGTAAATTTTGTGTTTAAATCAATAAAAATATTACTTTAAATATCAACTTTTCGTTTATTTTTTCATTTGCGTAATTTTATTTTATTTTTTTTTAAATACAAACTTAAAAACCCTACTATTATGAAAATCAAAATAAATATATATATTGGATTTTTTATTTATTAAAGAAAAGCGTTTACATCTTTTTGATAAATTGAGTACTTTTCTAATACAAATTAGTATAGGGACCAATCAACAATTAATAATTATTGCGAGGATATGATGCCAAATAATTTTTGGAACCCAAAACTATTCTATGCCATCTTTTAAACGAATTGTTGTATCAATTTTTGATCACTGAATTTTCAGGTGGAGGGGATCTGGGTTTTAAACAGTTTTGGATGATAACCCACATTTTTGAAAAAGAAACATATATTTCTCGTAAAATATGCATTTTTTTAAATTCAGGAGAAAATATAAAGCCATTATAGTCAGGCAATATTTTCCAAATACCTTCATCGAACTAGAAGTATTTTCTCCGAGAAAACCGATATTTGTATTACGTTAGCTAAATTCTGTATACCAAAATTTCCTTAAAACAGGCATTTCATTGGAAATATATCCAGTAAAATGTACACAATGTAATACAATGTAGGGTCACTATTAGCTCAACATGCTTTTCAAATATGATTAACTTTCAAATATGATTTTTGAATTGGTTGAATATTCTAAATAACCCATTTGGCAATTTTTCAATAATAAATACATTTTAAGATAAAAAGAAATTCCAAAATCTAATGTACCAGAAATAAAACCATATTTCAGTCAATACGAAGTTTTCAATTTAACTCAATGCAACTTTCTTATGCCTTTATAAATATTACATAATTTCTTTGCAAGAGCGCAGAAACTCAAAAGTCATGCATCTACTTATAAATCATTCGAAGAGCTTTTCATAAATACGAGATCTTCCAAAATGTTAAAAGAGCAATTTCCTTTGAAACGGAAATCATTTCTAGCCTTAAATATTCCGATACCCATTCCATCACATCCATTTTTATTCTTTTTATGTTGGACAATTGAATGAGAGTTTCCGTAAAGTTCGGGAAAATAGGGGGATTTTCCATCTCTTGCTACAGATGTTTGGACACGTGACCATCAATCATTTGTCACTTATTACAAAAGCAATGCATCATCGGCTCAATCCTTTTGAAAATAGGACGTTGATTTGAGTAATGGTGGAATTTTTAGTGAAGTTGAAATGTAAATAGTTTACGATGGTATATACTTGATTCCAATTCTATCTTCTAATGATATATTTATAACATTATAAATACTTTAGTTCCTGAATGTGTTAAATGGTAAAGAAGTTAAGAACTAGAACATTGGCTCATTTAAATAAGATAATTTTTCAATTTTCTTATATGAAAGCAAAATACATATAGGTAAGGTCATCAATAAATACTTCCAAAATGCTCTGTTCTCTAACGTGGTTCAATTATTCGTCAGTTAATTCAGTGTTTTCAAAACTTTTTATATTTGCGCATTATTTTAATTGATTAAACTCTAATTAATTGAACCCTAGGGAGAGCTATTTCTTTTAACAATTGGTCTTTTGTTTATTCCTTCTATCTTACGTGATATATTTCGACAATTCTGAGCAGTAGATGTTTTTTTTTAATAGCTGATTGCAAACATACAGTTCAAATTGCAAAAATGTTTTACATAAGGTAATAAGGTAGTAAATGATGCAGAAGTATTTTAAATAAAGTATAATGCTTCTTTAAAAAAAATACACATTTAATTTTTATACAGCCTTTCCAACGATAAATGTTAAATTACAAAAGTGTTGCTGCTAATTCATTTAGTTAAACTAAACGAAAAAAATTAGATCTCTCTTAAGACGAAATAAACTGATAAACTACCTGACTTACGCCTTTTTACCGTGTTTTTTTGATGCGCTTTTAATCATGAATTCAGGCGCTCTTCACAAATTGAATTAATTCACAGAAATCGTTTACTAGGGTGTTAAAGAGATTTTTTTTCACCATTCTGTCTTTGAAACTATTAAGGAGAGACAGATGATTCTGATTAAAAGTTATTTTAATCCAAATAGTGTAAGCAGCTGATAATTGTGATTTTGTTGGTCTACCAGATGCTTCTCTAACGAAATCTATAAAAAAAAAACATATCCTGTATTACGATTAATCAAACTGCTGATTTTAAGACAATTACTTATACAACTTCTTAAAACTGCAGTCATATGTCAGTTAGGTGATTACTATTGTTTCCGGGACGTTATAAGCCCTCTTCTCTGGCTAAAAAGTATGTAGAACAGTATGCGCAACTAAAAATGGCTAAAGATAAACTTCTCAAGTTCAAGTTAAAAATTTTATTCTACTTTCTCGGCAATTTATGTTGCACTTTATTTATTCATATTTTAGAATGATCGTTATTCATAAATAATAAATCTTTGAAATAACTTCATGCAATTGTTATTACTTTGAATATTCCATATTTCAACTCTAAGCGTATAAAATCATATTCATATCATGATTATATCTGGTTATAAATTATTCATCTACAAGAACTTTTCATCAATATTCTTCTAAAATATCGAAAATAGAATTTCCTTTAAAACGAAAACTATCCTTGTCCCAAAATACTCCAACATCTATTCCAGCACACCTGCTTCCTTTTTTACTTTTTAATGTTGGACAATTGAAGAAGAGTTTTCGGAAAGTCGGGGAAAATGGTGGATTTTCCATCTTTTGCCACGGATGTTTGGACACGTGACAATAAATCATTTGTCACTTATTACAACAGTGATGTATCATCGGTACAATGTTTTTGAAAAATACGAAGTTGATTTGAGTAATGACGGAATTTTGAGTCTAGTTGAAAAGAAACGATAAAGATTATATATAATCGATTCCTATTGTAATCTCTGAAACGATGTTTATAGTTTTAAACGTATAGATTTAATATTATGCAGACGATATTTTGCTTTCAGCTCACAAAGTCATATTTCTAAATAATCTGTTGATACGTTAATATTTTCTTTATCCATTTAATCGAGTTTAGTATTCCGTTTAAGACCAAACTCCTTTTCTCAGCATAAATATTAAGTATACCTGTTTATCCCCCCCCCATATAATGTTAGATAATAGAAGGGGTGTTTTCATAAATCCGAGAATATAGGGGATTTCTGATCTTTGCTTGGTCACTGGCCATACATCATCCCTCATTTATTATGTCATTGGTCACATGTTTGATCCTTTTGGAGGAACGGTAATTTGAAGAGAAGCAACAATTTATTTTGCAAGATGTTGTTGATATACAGCAATATGATAAATATTAGTCCTGATTTTTCTTTTTCTGGAAATTAAAAAATCTGATGTGTTAAAAACAGGACTTTCACTATTGTTCAAATTTATTTTCTTATTTTTTATTCCATGATGCATTAAATAGAGGTTTAATTGCAGAAAATAACATGAATTATTTTTTGATATTATATTCAATTTGCAATTTTAACGCATCTGCGTGCCATTTGGCACCTTAACGCATTTTAAAACGTTATCAACTCCTCAAAATTCCAAAAAAAATATATATCTCGAAAATGATTTATGCTATAGCCGTCATGGAGTCAGTCTTGCACGCTTTGTTGTCAAAAATTGCACGAAGAACAAGTATATAATTAATATATTTCAGAATGCTTGCTCATTTATTTTATATTTTCACGAACTTTGCGGGTCATTTCGTAAAAAAGGTAGGTTTTAATTTTTCGTACCAAAAAATAACCAACATCAGGATAACCCTCAAGCAACTTAACTACTAAACTTTAAAATATTTCATCCACTATATTCTTAATTACTGAGCAAAAAATTTTCAGCTACTCAAAAGTAAGAAAATCTTAAATATTTCGAGTATATTCTATCTTAGGGTAATGAGGTTGGTCTTATTATTTTCGTTATCAAAAATTACGTATAAAACAAACATTTTATTAATACGTTTGAGTAGATGTGGTCTTTTATTTTAGATTTTTGCGATTTTTAAGGGCCATTTCGCGAATCAGGTAGATTATTTTTCTGAATCGTACCAAAATCTAATCAGCACCACGGTAAACAGTAAGTGACTTATCTATCACATTTTATGACATTTGTATAATTAATTTTCGGGTTAGAGTCGACAATTGCACAAACTAGAACACTCTAGAACACAATAATGTTTTCATGTTCTAGAGTGTTTGAAACTTTTGAAACAAACTAGAATACTCTAGAACACAATGTTTTCGTGTTCTAGAGTGTTTGAAATGTTTGAAACAAACTAGAACACAATAATGTGTTCGTGTTCTAGAGTGTTTGAAACGTTTGAAACAAACTAGAATACTTTAGAACACAATGTTTTCGTGTTCTAGAGTGTTTGAAACATACATATTCGTTGAAACTCGAGTTGTGATTTTCGACAAGATTCCAATACTTTCTCTATGCATTACTATCTACTATAGATAAATTAAACGAGTTACAAGAAATTTTGGCAAATTCTTAAAAACAGTCATTTTATATGTAATGCAGGAAGCCCAAAAGCATAATTTTAAAGATATTACACTATTTTGATCTAAAATGAAAGTAATAACAAGTTAAATAAAAACTTCTTAAATAAGACACTGTTCTTTAAGCAAAATTAACTGGAAAAGAATTAATATATTTTAAAAAATTAATACAAGCCATTCCTTGGATATTAAAAAATGTATTTCAAACTAAACTTTATTTCCTTGGCAAATTTGCTTATTTCGAATGGATTTGTTCGTCCATATTTTTATATGATATATGAGTTTAGTTTGAGTGAATGTGATGAACTTTTAAGTTTCATTCAATCGCAATGTTTTCGTTCAAAAACGCATTTCCGAGTCAAACGGGTGAAATTGTTGTTGATAGATGTTTTCCTGTTTTCGCTTTTGTGGTGGTTGCTATATTATTTTATTGCGAAGAAAGAAGATACTTTACCTCCGATTTTTAAACATTTACTTTTTACTAGATATTTCTGTTTTGCAAGGAAGCCCTCTCCCCCAAGATTGAAATACATTGATTGTAGAAATATTTTAGTATAATTTATAATTTTAGTATAATTCAGTCCTAAATAATTCTCTGGTGAAATTTTAACTATAGTGATAAAATATACCGTTACGAAACATCCTCTGGAATTGGGAATGTTTTCTCCGGATACTAGAAAAAACGCACATTTTTGGATAACCAAAGCTTTATTTCAAGCATTTATAAGCGTAAGCAGGAACAATATATAGTTATTGCCTTTTTACCTGTCTAGCAAAAGACTTATCAACAGTCAGATACAAAAAAACATTCGTTTAATGCTCAACTACTTTACAAAACAGAAGGTTATATTTTCAAGACATAAGAGCATTCATAATTCACTTTGACTCGTTTTAAACCAACTCATTATATCTGAACGATTATCGGTTTATATATCGTCTGTGGAACTTTATAAAAAATTAAAACCTAATAAAAACTTAATCAAATAAAAACGTAACTTGAAAAAATACTTAACCAATCAATAAAATTCGAGTCGTTTCCAAAACTTGCCTAAAGTCGCAAAGTTGACGACATGTAGCAAAATTTGTCGCCAAGGTCAAACCATGACGTTTAAGTAATAACAATAGTTATCATATAACAATGAATATGAGACATAACAATGGTTGCTAAATAATAATGGTTGCCTGTAAATGTCGCTTTTCCTCGGGGATAGGCAATATGCTTGAAAACATTTAATGTACCAGCAATAATGCTCTGTGAAGGATGACACCATCATATTTCAGTACATATTTATATACAGTGAAGCATCTAAAATGCTTGACAACCTTATTTAAAACAGGTAAAATGAGTGAGAGGGTCCTTCTTCATTTGTTAACAGTATTTTGGCTTAATTTTATTTTCTCAAATATACTGTGAAAATGAAAATAATGCTTATAATTTCTCCCAGTTCAAAAAAAAAAGAAAGAAAGAAAGAAAAAATATGAAATATATGTTTCAAATATCCAATATTTAAATTATTAAGAATAATTTATCAGTACCACGATATCTAAAAGTTATTTTATGTTCTCTTTAATTATAATTATTTTTTGTAATGAAATACTATGGCGAATATCCGACCCATACAGCGAGTTACTTCGAAACAAATAATGAGGTTTTTGTAATAGGGTATTTACTGTAATACGATGCAGTTTTGCAGCATCAGAAATTACAAATTTCCTTCGTGGAATGATATAAATAGATTTAATACGAAATAAAAAACAGATATGTTTTCATATTTTATTTTTAAGATTTAATTAGAAAATACAAATATTTTTACTATATGTTGCAGTGAATGCAAAACACATTGAATAGTATGTATCTCGATTTTTTGCTGTTGATGAAAAATATTTGAAATTTCCATAGCTTACATTCACAGCCAACATTTCTGATTGCAGAGGAGATTCTATGAATATATTATGAATTTACTATGAAGATATTTTGAGCGTAACATAAAATATACCCATTATTCCGTGTTATTCTCATAATATAGCAAATAACGCATTCATATAGATACAGTTACCTCTTCAAGTGTGTAACTGGAAATTTACCTGCTTAAATGTGTCATTCAAGTGGCAGCAAACCCAGCTTTTGTGTGTTTTTTACCCATATTTTTAGTGTGTAAAATTCAATTAATTCATGATTTCTATGCATTTAATTTGTCAAGAGAAATGTTAATTCCGAAACAAGTACATATGAAAATATAGTTCGAACCCCCACAAAGATTATTAAAACAGTATATATTTTTCCGAAGTATTATCTGGGGTCTACTCTAAGGATGCAAGAATGAGTCCAAATTTCCGGATAACTAACACGTTTATTTACAAGCACGGGGTAAACAGGAACCATATACAGCAAATGGCGCGACTATCTCACAAGATTATTAAACAACTGTCAGGTCATTAAATGTCATTAATCACTGTCAGGTCATTAAATGTCCTTAATCACTGTCAGGTCATTAAATGTTATTAATCACTGTCAGGTCATTAATCACAGTTATTAAATGCTCAGCTAATGCCCTTAGGAAATTCTAGAAGAGGCTCTTATCGCGAAGAATATTTGTAATTTCGGGAAGATTCAAGTATTCGACAAGTCACCAAAAGTCACCATATTGGCGATAAAACAACAGATCTGGCAACTACTCGCTGAACCCCCACCATATAGCAACCCTAAATTTTCATAAGAATGGCTGCCTGTAAAGGTGTATTTTCTTCTGGTTTTCAAAATAGATTACACTGAAAGCATTTCACACGTTCGTAACAACAGTAACTTAAATCAATTGAATGCATACAACTCATCGGGTCACTAAATTGTTACCAAGGCAAAAGATAAACGTTTAAAACATTTTTAAGAAAACAAAGAAGACAGATAAAATAAAAACTGATGTGTCCAATACATGATTTCCTTACAGAATATCAACTTGCAATTTTATCAAGAAATAATTCAAAGTACAGCTTTCTTATTACTTGAGTTCTTAAAAGTATTCAATTTGGCTTATTGATGTTTCCAGTTTAAATAAGCAGATACAACTTCAAGTCTTCCGCTTCTTTATTTTGAGAGATATCACGCTCCCTGTGGAAAAAATAAATTTCTAGTATCTCGAGAATGGCTGATGATATTTACTAAATATAGTGTCCATCTATTTTTAGTTAAAAGTATTTACAATGCATTCACTCACCTGATAATGATAAATATATTTAATTTCTTTATGATATTTTTTTTTTCATTTTAGACTTAAAACGTGCAATATTTAAAGAAAAGGTTTTGGTTACTGTTCTGTACGTTATGCAATTTGTTTTTAAATAAATTATTACATGTAAAATAGCTATTTTCGTATCAAAAGCGTTTTTTCTTTATAAACCTTTTCTCGATTTTTGAAAAAAAAAGTTCGAAAAATTGAAGATGTTTCCCAAGTTGGAAAACCCCGATGGTAAATATACTTCTAAATTTTATGGTTTGAAAAACCGTGGCAAATATTATTCAATTTATTCGACAAATAGTGTGAGGAAAATTATAAAATGTTTAATATCTTGCGAAAAGTTTTTGATCATTTTTGCATAATGATTTTCAATTGTTTTGGGATAAAAGTATCTATAAAATATTCACTTCTTTCATAATAACGGGTTTATTTTACTTTTTGCGAATTTTCCGTTCCAAATGAAAAACATGAAATATCTCGAAAACGGCACATGCTAACGTTTCATAATCATAAATGAGGACGTTTGCTTTAAAACAATCACATACTAATAATGTATTTTCGCAACACTTTTATACGTAATTGTGCTTCTACAATATGTTTTATGTATGTTTTTTATACATTTATTTTTTATGATGTTCGATAAATAGAAGCTCTTCCCAGTTCTGTTCTCTCCGCAAATTGAAAAGTCTAGGATGCTCACCAGTTATAATAACCATAATCAATTTTTAAATATTTTGTCAATTTGGTTGAGATCGTTTGAGAGATATAAATTAGTGTGGAGCCTTGTAACTCTTTATATTTATTTCACTTAAAATATCTTCATGAGTACTCATGCAAAACATTTTTAGCCATTAAGCATGATCTGCTCTACTGTAGATTACTGTACTGTACATTATTGCATTGCACATTAATGGCTATTGTACATTACAGCGTTGTCCATTAATAGCTACTGTGCATTACTGTACTGTACATTAATGACTACTATACATTATTGCACTCTACATTAATGGCTACTATACATTATTGCACTCTACATTAAATGGTACTGTACACTACTGAACTGTTCATTAATAACTAATATACTTTACTGTACTGTAAAGTACATTTATGGCTACTACACTATACAATAATGGCTACTATACATAAGGGTACTGCACATTAATATCTACTGAACGTTACTGGACTGTATATTATTGGCTACTGCACATTACTGCCCTACACATTAATAGCTACTGCATATTACTGCACTGCACATTAATAGCTGATATACATACTGCACTGCACATTAATAGCTGATATACATACTGCACTGCACATTAATAGCTGATATACATACTGCACTATGCAATAATGGCTACTGCACATAAGTGCACAACACGTTATTGTACTGTATATAATTGGCCACTGTACATTACTGACTTACACATTAATAGCTACTGCATATTACGGCAGTGTACATTAATAGCTGATGTACATACAACACTGTACAATAATGGCCCCTTTACTGTACGGTACATTTATGGCTACTATACTACACAATAATGGCTACTATACATAAATGTACTGCACATTAATATCTACTGAACGTTACTGTCTTGTATATTATTGACTAATGTACATTACTGCTCTACACATTAATAGCTACTGCATATTACTGCACTGTGCATTAATTGCTGCTGTACATACTGCTCTATACAATAATGACTACTGTACATAAGTTTACTACACATTATTGTATTGTATATTATTGGTTAATGTACATTGCTGCCCTACACATTAATAGCTACTGCATAATATTGCGCGGTACATTAATAGTTGTTGTACATACTGCACTGTACAATAATGGCTATTGTACATAAGTGTACTGCGTATTATTGTACTGTATATTATTGGCTACTATACATTACTGCCCTTCAGATAAATAGCTACTGCATATTACTGCACTGTACATTAATAGCTGCAGAATTTTACTGCATCGTATATTAATGGCCACCCTTCATTACTGTACTTTACATTAATGACTGTGCCTAGTTGAGTGTTTTCGCTAAAGTATTCAAATACCATGCGGACGGATTCATTTTCTTTATTTCCAAAGGCACATAAAAAGATTTATGCTTATTCTGTTCGATTTTGCTTTTCAAGCTAATCATTCAAAACACGTGCCTTGTTTTGACAGTTTTGACTGCACGTTACATATTCTATTTCTGGCTTTTGATGGATGATCCCGAAAATGTATCATATTTCAAACACACATTATATCCGCATAAGGCTCTATTCAAGATAAAAAAGGAACGATATGTCCAACACAAGGCGCTCTCTATAAATGAACAGAATTCGATATTGCGTTGAACACAATAATACAAAATCTGAATATCTCAAAAACTTTCTCAAGCATCCATGTACCATCAAATAATCACTCATGCACTTGTCTGATCGTTTCTCAATCAAATTCCTTTGTTAATGTTCATTATCACTTCTTCTATTTCGATTATATGGCCCTGAAAGCGAATGGCTCTTTAATATTTCAATTTTACTTTTCTTACATTAAATCAAAGACAACAAATCGTAGATTTAAAAAGGTCATTTAATAAAAACAATCCTTCATGATGAAATATTAAAAAAGCCAAAACGCTTTCGGGTATCCCTTTCATCCCCCCCCCCCCTATACTCTTCATCAGTGGCTGGCTCAGAGACACTGATGAAGGGCATGGTGATACCTGAATGACTTTATCAAAATTACATTTTAGTGTGTTGCTGAGACGGTCTATGGGACACGGGGGAATGCAAATGAATAATATCACATCACCGAATTAGATTTGGATTGAACGCGGGTTGAAAAAGTGAAATACACTGACTTCCAAAAGTTAAGCACACAATGCAAATTCTCATTTTTCGAAAGACTATTTAAAATTGAGTGGCTGAGAATCGCTGCGGATGTAGAAGGCAGTATTCAAATATCATATGTTACAGCAAATCACGATTGACTGTGCCGATATATGCTAATTAGGCAGTCGTTAAAGACGCCAGCATTCTCAAGGGTTTCAAGAGGTGCATTTAAATGCTGATACGAAGTGTTTATAACTTTTGCAGGATTAATGTTGATGATATCCGTATTTCTATGGCTGAAAGAAGACGAATGACAGATAGTGAGCGCTGGAGTGCTGTCGGACGCATTGAAGCAGGACAATCAATCAAAGATGTCGCTATTTTCTTTGGCGTTGATCATTTGGTAATATCTCGATTATGGAAACAATTGCAAACAAGTCAAACAGTTGTCCGGAGGCATGTGCCCGGTCGTCCAAGGGTTATCGCCCCCTCTGATGATCGGTATATTGCTATAGTAGTCAAGCGGAATCGACGAACGACCTGCACAACTGTTATGTCCATGGCTGCAGTGGTACTCTGCAAGACAGTATCTGCCAATACTAATGCACTGCAGGCTTCACGTGAAGGGACTGTATGCCCTAGTACCGAGTTTTTGTGTTCCACGAACCGTCCAAACCAGAGGGGAAAAATTAATATGGCGTCGTTAACATGTCAATTGGACTGTCTCAGATTGCTCGAACGCCCTGTTTACGGACGAGTCCAGATTTGACCTGTAATTAGATGATAAGCGTGCAAGGGTCTGGGGAGAACGAGGCACACGCAATCAGGCTAAGAACATAATCGAACATCACGCATTCAGAGGTGGCAGCGCCATGGGCTGGACTGGAATTTCAATGGGATATCGCATAGGACTGCACATCTTTAAAGGTGTTTCTGTGACGGCTGCGCGGTATCGGGATGAAGTCCTAGACCCCATTGCGAGACTCTATTATGCAGCAGTTGGTCCTGATTTCCTCCTTTGATGGACAATAATGCCCGTCCCTATCGAGCTAACGTCGTTGACGAATACCTGGAAAGTGAGGGCATGTCTCGTATGAGGTATCCGGCGTATTCCCCCGACTTTAATATCATTGAAAATCATTGGGATGCCCTCGGGCGTGCTGTCTCTGCACGTTTTTCCTCCTCTAACCAGTCTCAGAGAGTTGGAAACTGCCCTATTGGAGAAATGACCATTGCTCGCATCTGCGATGATTGATCACCACATTGAAAGCATGGAAAATCGTTGTAAAGTTTATTTGAAGGTCCGGGGTGGTCACATACCATATTAATGTAAGTTTTGTTTGCCTTTAAGCATCATTTTGTTAATGTTCCAACTGTGACGTCATCATATAACTTACGAAAATGAATATGTTTTTCATCTTTGCACATAATTCTTGCTTTCTTCAATGCATGAAGAACACATTTGCTACCTTCATGTACAATTTAGAGTGAATCAAAGCTTTACTTTTCCATTTTTGTTGATTTTACCATCCGTGCTTAACTTTTGGAAGTCAGTGCATATTGAACCCTATGGGACCTAATTTTTCAAACATTTTTTGAACAAAGTCAAAATACACAAACTGCTTCAAAAATTTTAGAAAATATTAAAATTATACCTTAAAATATATAAAAAAAGTCAGTTAAATATGCTCGGTAGTTTTTTTGAATAAAATTAGTAATTAGTAATAAATAAAATTAGTAATTAGATCCATATTATATAAAGAGATCACGTGACCCACTTCAAAATAATATATGGCATCCATCTTTTTCCCTGTGTCAAAATCGTCATTTTTAAAGTTATTTTAAATTTATATTTAGTGTTGCATCCGTCCTAAAACCGTTTTATATTTGCGTATTTTCTGTGCATCTATATTCTGCGCCAACGCGACTACAATATTTTTGAGTATAAATGATCATCAGACTTTGATAATTTCTACAACGAAGCCTAATTTTAACGTATGTAGAATATAAACACATCAAGGTGTAAGATGAGTTGTATAAGAATTGCTGAATTTTTTAACTCAAAATTGTTTAGCTCTGGAGTCTGGAATATAGGTAATACGAATGAAATATCCATTGATTTTACATAGAGAAGTAGACTATTTTATAGCACTGCCTTTTCCGACGAAATTTTCAGCATGGAGTTAGAAAATACCCTTACCCCCATGGTTTTAAGATTTTAAGTAAAATAAATTATTGTAGTACTGTAATAATTTTAAAAATATCACCGCTGAATGTATCGCATTTTAGAGATGTTTCAATAAAATTGCGCCAATGGACGTCCATGGGCGCCAATGCCTGCAAAGGGGGATCGAACTGTTTGGGATAGGGCATGTCAAATACCTGTCTTTTTGAGAGATTCTTCGTTTGGGATGGATGCTATCCCACCCGTAAGCAAAAGTTTAATTTATGTATACAGGGTGTATAAAAACTGTTTGACAAAATAAGAGGGGTGATAGCATCCATCAAGACGAACAATATTTACAACGGAACTTGGGGTCGCATTCCACTCTAAGTGTCAGAAAAACGTAAAGTTAAAGTTGAACTTTCAACAGTGAAAATAAGGAGAATTAACTGAATCATAAGTTACACAATCCTATTTATTTACACCAGAGAAAGATTCAAAGTAGATGCTCAAAGTGACGGTCAAGGGTGCCGTTTCACAATTCACAATTGCGAATGAACGACTGACCCACCCTTTCGAAGACACCTGGTGCCGTGTTTATCCTGTCCGCTGCAACAACGATTCTCGCGTCGAAATTTTCTACAGAATCCACAGACGTCTCGTACACCAATGATTTTATGTGCCCCCAGAAGAAGAAATCCTGTGAGATGAGGTCAGGTGAGCGTGGAGGCCAAGCCACAGGTCCACTACGTCCAATCCACCGTCCGGGAAATGTGGCATTCAAGAATTGTCGGATGACTAGAAGTGACGGTGATGTTCTGGAAATGTGAAACTTCTCCGGCACTACAGCTTTGTAGTCCGAAGTGGCGACTTGTGCTTGTTGGACGTGTTCCGAAGTTACTTTTTTGTGACACTCAGAGTGGAATACGGCTCTAGGTTCAATAACGAATAATGTTCATCTTGATGGATACTATCACCCCTCTTATTGTGTCAAAACAGTTTATATACTCCCTGTATATGATGTATCTTACGAAGTGTTAGTTTATCGTGTTATTCATACACTACACGTTTACTTTTATCATAATCAGTATCAAAGTGTCGAAAAATAATCTGGAAAGACGTAAAATCAGGGCCAAAATTCAGAAAATGTAATTTTATTTCCCCTTTTTATTGACTTATAGAACTATTTCGTCTGCAGATCCTTAAAATGTGTTTTGTGCTCCCTGGTATTTTCTAAAAAACTTATATTATTCTATGGCGGGCCCTGAACAAACTGAACCGGTAGAGTTGAAAATCCATTGAATTCAAATATACTCCGAAATAGACAAAAGGTACCAGATTTCAGCTTTCTATTTTAACCGGGTCTCGACTTATTCCCCAAACATTTAAATTTTCTAGTTAACGTTAACGACACATTAAAAATTAGTTATTGTCAAAGGAAATCATATAAAAATTTAGAGCATTTTCTATCTAGACACTGTGGCACTAATTTAAAAACAAATCATTATATCGATATCATCATCATCATCATTGTACTACAGCCCTTGTCGGGTATTGGCTTCCTTTAAGATTTTTTACCATTCCTTTCTATTGGCCGCTTTCCTCTTATAATTGCTAATACCAAGCAATTTCAAATGCTCCTCTACCTGCTCCTCCCATCTGACCCTAGGTCTTCCTCGAGATCTTAACCCTCCTGGGTTTCACTCCAAAAGCCTTCTAGTGACTCTCCTCTCCTCCATCCTCATCATATGTCCGAGCCATTGAATTCTTTTTTTTTCTTATAGTTGTAACAATATCTATCTCTTTATATTTTTCATAAACCTCTTTGTTCAACTCCTCCAATGTCCATTTTCACATATTGCTCCGAAAATTCGCCACAGAATTTGTCTCTCCCATATTCCCAAAATTTCGGTATCTCTTTTAATTAAAGTCCAATTATTAAATCGATATAGTCTACTTATTACAATAATGTCAATCTAAAACCACTGAACAATTTACAATTAAAAACTAATGTTCCTTTTAAATACACTCATATCGATAGCAAATTTAATGGAACAATAACCCTGAGAAATATTCTGAGACTAAGACCGACAACAAGAAAATAACTACAGATTTCACTTATTAAAATAGTCGTGATTTTGCGATAGTTATTCAAATTTAAATAGCGCCTATCTGGATAGTCTTAAACTAAAACTTTCGTGAGTGGGAATTGTTATATATTTGTATTCAAATTGCAATTTAAAGGAATCCCACATTATTATATAAGGATAAATTTATACATATATAATTTTTTGTTTAAATTATGGATTGTATAAAAAAGATTCTGAATAAAATATTTGTTCCCCTTTACAAACTATAGCGTCTGCTGTATCAACACTGTTTCTCCCTTCTCGAACAACCTTGCCTATTGACTGACCTTGCCATCAAATGGCGGTCCCAGTCCCATTGGCGCCTATAGGGGAGGGTAAGGAGTCCCCCCCCATACCCCATCCTGGACATGTGATAAGTTAGTTATCTTTATCAAACCTAGAGCAACTCTACTACAGGCTGACTTATCAAGCATATTGAAGCCAATAGGGTTCCATACTACAGTTACAGAAATCTATATAAATAAAATTGAAAATCTGTCTGTCTGTCTGTCTGTCTGTCTGTC
The DNA here is from genome assembly GCA_951213105.1 of Amaurobius ferox. Taxonomy (NCBI): domain Eukaryota; kingdom Metazoa; phylum Arthropoda; class Arachnida; order Araneae; family Amaurobiidae; genus Amaurobius; species Amaurobius ferox. The sequence continues at coordinate 134,098,630 of OX578146.1, read as the reverse complement.
TGTCTGTCTGTTTGTCCCATCATCACGGGAGAACGGCTGAACCGAATTTGATGAAATTTTGTGGGTAGCCTAGAAATAGCCCCACTTAAAATTTAGTCTATGGTTGGAATTCCTACGACCAGTGGTTCTCGAGATATTAGTAAAAAACGAAACTTTCGTTTGTCTCATCATCACGAGAGACCGGCTGAACCGAATTTAATGAATTTTTGTGGGTTGCCTTGAAATAGCCCCCCATAAATTTTGCCCAAGTTTCAAGTTTCTAAGACCAGGGGTTGTCGAGATATTAATGAAAAACGGAACTTTTTTTATAGGAGTTCTACTCTCCAACTCCGTGGTTTATCCAAACGGAAAGGATAAAAATCGTTTGTTTAAAGCGTCAAAGGGAATTAAAACTTTATTTTTGAGTTTGATGCAGGATTTTTGCATTAAATAGTCACTATCTGAAAGCATGAATTGTTTGAAACATGAATTTAAATGGAAAAATCTACCTCCATGTTTTTACATGTATTAACCTCCATGTATTTCACAAGCTTTTACTCAACGATTAGAAGTATAAAGAAATTAAAATGGTTATTTAATTTCGCATTTTATGAGGAAGATTCTATCTTATATCATGTTGCTCGGCAAAGGAATGGAATTAAATGTGTTTGTTAATGATTATTATTATTTTTTCTATTTGTATAATAAATAAATGGATGTAAAAATATATTTTATAAATGAACGGTTTGATTGTTCTTTTAATTATATATATTGCGGACTGCGTACATTACTTTTATTTATTTTAGCAAAGAGGTTTCAAGCTCATATATTGTGTTTAGCTAATAAACTCATAATAAATGAACGGTTTGATTGGTCTTTTAATTATATATATTGCGAACTGCGTACATCACACTTTTATTTATTTTAGCAAAGAGGTTTCAAAGCTCATATATTGTGTTTAGCTAATAAACTCATATATTGTGTTTACCCAATAAATTCATTTAGCCGATTGTTGAAGCAGAAAAAGAGTAGAACGGATGTATGTATCTTCTAATACAATTTTAGTGTTTTCATTTAGTATATATACAGACGAGATATGGATATTTTATTCTTCAGATCTGCAAATTTAGAGCTACGAATTTAGCGGAATATCTCTAAATAACTTGGTAACTTTTCTTAAACTTTACCAAATTAGAGGAAATATCTCCAAATTAATAAAAATGACCCAAATCAATGAAATTAAATTTGTTTTTTTAGAATAGAGTACCGAAATGATGTTTCTGTAGCATTTGTCGGTCAGTCCATCCATCCTACTTAGTAACGCATTTAACTAATTTTTTTAATATCACTAAATTGATAAAAATATTTGTAAATCCATAAAAATATCATGCAGACGAAAATGTCGCCAAACCTTCCATGGAGATCACATTATTCAGACGACATGATTTCCATCAATTTATTTGAAGCAGATGATATCATGTCGCTTAGCAACGGATCCAATGTGTTATGTGTCATACGATTTTTATTAAATCTAATAAAAATATGTATATAAAATAAATTTCATTGACATTGCATTTTTGACTGGATAATATCAATTACGGTCTTCAGGTTTAACCATCATTATTATTGATATTTCGGGGACAGTTGATTCAGGAATTATTGATATTTTCAAATTATTATGCCATTGTTTCATTATGACGAAAATTGTTGAAACTCATATATAGTACGTTGTACAAGTAATCTTCTACAAATGCACGGGTATATCTTCTAATCTACGACAATATAAGTAGTACAGGTATATTGGCAAAATTTTTATATATATTGGCATATATTGGAATCAATTACGACCTTCTGGTATTAAGATTACGGGGATTTTTGATACTTTCACTTTATTACGTCATCTTTTTTATTTTGGTAAATATTTTTAACACTCATATTACAATATGTTTAAGCTTCTACTGACACACTGGCATATTTTCTAATTTGCGACAATAAAAGTAGTACGTGGTTGCATATATTGATTCAATTCTTTTTTTTGTGTGTGAATTTGTTTACAAAAGGGGCCAGGATATTTTATTCTTCAGATTTGCCCGTGAAGATAATTTTGCATAGTGAGAACAGATATTCTTAAACTTCTCTTTATGAGCAATAAATTTAATATTTTATCAGAATTTGCACATGATTGCGAATTATACGTTTTTTTATATTATATACTCCGTACGAAGGACGGGTATGCTGCTAGTTATAAAATAAGTGTTTAAAATAAATACTTGATATAAAAAAGGAAGTTTTAATTAGAAAATTGCAGAGCTTAGCTCGCACAAGTGTGCTCCAGTGCCGGGTTTCCAATTATTTATTATTCATTATTTTCTTCTTTCTTCTTTTCTAGGAAATCCAAATAGCCTAAAACTCTTTCTAGAATGATTAGAGCAGTTCGGTGCAGAACAACCACCCATAACCATTTCAATTACACTTCCTAAAGTGAAAATACGAATAGAGCTAATGGGTTGCGCTTCCAGCTATGGTGGGCTTCAATATGCTTGATGAGTCAGCTCGTATATAGAGGAGCCTTAATCAAACCTAGCACGTTAAGAACAACCAACCCACTAACAGAGCACACACTTGATTTTGAGATTTTGACATTCTCTCACTGATGAAGGAAATTTGACATCGAAATGATAGCACACACTTACGACGTTTTATTTGTACGTTGTGGTCTAGTTACTGTGAACTAATCACTGTAATCTAGTTACATGGTTTTACTTCTTTATCGACTGTCAAGTAATTCACGAAATTTAGTTAGCCAGTGCCCTGTTAACAAGATACTGACTAACTAGTTGTTAGCAGAAACTTGGTAAATAGTCTCTTTTTAACGAAGAAGTCGGTAATTTTATTTTTATAATGATAAAATTTTAATATGACAGGAATGTCTCGATCATAAAAAATCTGATGTGGGCAGCACATGACTTTCCTTATATAATGCAATGAATTTACTACTTTTACAGTAAAAAGAAATAGATTATTTTTATATTAGTTATTTATATTCTTTCCAAGATATTGAATTTTCGTCAATGAGTCGTCATTTTCCATGTCGTCATCGTCAATGAGTCGTCATTGATTTAGCTTCATTTTTACCCATTTGGCGAGTTTTTCGTTAATTTAGCAACATTTAAAAAAGTCGCCAAGTTGGCGACATTACACCAAATTCGTCACCAAAATCTCGCCAAGCGTAATGGACGAATAAATAAGTTATTTTTACAGCAGATAAATGACTATTAGAGTTTAAAAACAAAAGTATTACTCAAAGTATCTTTTCTCATGAATGGAACGAACTAGATCCACGGGAATAATGCCACCAAATTGATGGCATGGTATTACATATGAAAAGTGAACATGTTTTTCAATAGGAAATATTTTTTTATTTTATATGGCTTTTTGATAATTTTTTTTTAAATGTGCAATATCTCAAGAACGGTTCATGGTAGCATTCTAAAATTTATGTAAATTGTTTTTTAATGAAAAATTACATAATAAATGTCCATTTGCGTAACTTTATTAGCTATTTTGATTTTTTGACGATTTTTTCAAAATTTTACTCGAAAATTTAGGGGGATTCTGAACATTCGATTGCGCATAAAAACAATAAGCTTCCAGTGTTTACGGATTGTGATTTTTGTATCAAATTTCGTTCGAATCGTTCCATTCGTTCGTCAGTTATCGTCTCCACAGATTCACACACACATACACACACACACACACAGACATCACTTCAAAAATGTTTGATTCGTTATCAGGGATGCTTGGAACGTGCTCTCCCGTCAAAAACTCGAATTCGAATTTTCGACCCCATCACAATACTATCCTTATACATTATGTATATAAGGAAAGTAGAAAGGATAAAAGAAAATGCAGTAATTGTATGCAACTCCCAAGCAATTATGCGAACTGCTTATTCTTTTATTAAAATGGAACGCTAGATTATAGATCAGAGTTAGAAAAAAATTGGTAGAGGGGTTGATTACTCCGTCATTCCTCAAATAATGTATTACATATTTAAGCTGTCTACTAGCCGCATAGCTGTCAACTAGCCGCATAGACTCAAATTGTATTCAAATAATTATTTCAAATTATTTATATTGTCGTAACGGTTTTCCCGCTCGACACGGGTGACCGGAGAATTCTAACTTTCTCCAAATTTTGTAAAACCCAGGTTCGAAACTCCACCCGTCTGTGAGTGAAACTCACAGATGACTTGCACACACAAAACCCAAAATAAGACAAACCCTTACCTTGAAAGTCTTCTACTTCTGCTGGAACATAAGTAAATACACTAATTTAAACACAAATAAATACTCCTTAAATCTTTACTAAATCCATCCTTTATTAATCAATCAATTTATATTTATAAGGAGTTACCAACATTATACAGGAGCTATATCAGTCTCCGCACTGGACTCAGGAAACCATAATACCAAATTTAATAGCCACCAGTTAAAATAAACAATTTCCAGAACGTAATAAATGTGGCCAAAGTACATTTATCATTTAACATAAATACAATAGGTAGGGTCTCAACATGGGAGCAACCGTACTCGAAGCTTTCTTTCGAATTTAGAAATTCCAAAAGTAAATATATATTTTATTCCATATATAACAGATGTTAAATTAAGTCGAGAAGTCAAATTAAAGATCTTAAGTATGTTCTAATTTACGTGAATGACTTCCGACGGGAAACTGATCCATCGAAGAACAACCTTACCTCCGACATCGGAGATGCTGAAGAAATCGTAAATCACATCCACTTGAACCCTCGGCTATGCCGTTCCATGGAAACCGGCTCTCTTTTAGCACATAGTGGCTGAGACTCGATCAGGACTCCGTTTCATTTTGTCCACGACATCCAACATCTCGACCCGGCCCAGAGACCTCGGGTCAGATCCGTTCTTCAACGTCGATGTTCAGCAGGTAGACGGGCTCCTCCACGATGACCGGCGGCAACACCTCCCCATGCCCACAAAGTTCAGAGACCGGAATGGTATCAGGTCTCCAACTCCGTGGTAGGCAACATAATAAAATTATGATCCGGACTAGCCCAGTGACATGGGTAGCCAGATAGGGAATGTGCGCCCCGAATCAACAAACATGCCCTTTTTATGCACCAGGGGCCAATTCTCGCCCCACCAATCCAAATTTTCTTATTTCAAAAACTTTCCAGGGAACGCCTTCATAGGCTCGACGACAGGGTCTCGAACTCCAACAGTTCGAAAATCAACCTCCGCCACGATGTCTCCATACCTCACCAGCACAAACACGTGAATATGAAAAGTAACGGTCGAAACAAGAGCAGCCTCGAGCACGATCGCACAACACTTATTAAATTAAAAATGGCTAAGAATATTCGATTTGATTTTAAGTGCAAAAGGGATATTTTTTTTATATTAAACATAGAATTGACGAGAGGGTGTTCAAAAGGATAAAACAAATAATTATATAGATAAATATGTATGCAATAAATATAGAAACAGATTACAGAAGTTATAATTTCACTCGAGTGGTGCGAGGATCTCAAACCTCGACACCACAATATTCATAGAATAATGCATTTGCAAGAAAACAAATCATGATATGCCTTGCAATAATCATAGTTAATAAATCATTTAAAATGAACTGCGAAACTATCAAATATTTATTAATAAATGCTTTCGAACAAATTTTATGAAATTGCACATATTTAATTATAATTCAGCTACTACCAGAAATGATTAAGAAGACATCCATTACATAATCAAAACGAAACAACAGATTATAGAACGCAGTTTAAATATTTCTCAAATCGTCATTAGTGACAGACACACGAGTCTTAAACGGTTTCCCCTTTGAAAAATGCGACGTTTAGCCTAATTACTATCGCACTTGTTAAAATTAGCATTAATGCTTTTCAGATTTCATCCTAAAAATGCGGGCAAATTCCATTTCTCAAATCATCGTCAGTTTCATGGGAAGAGCAAAGGTTGATTCTTGTCATTCTGCCTTGATTTATGGCGCATTTTGAAAATGGTTTAACAATTGGAAAATGTTCATTTGTTATTGAAAGCCTTACGGTGTCGTTCATTTTATGTCGAGTGAAGCCCATCATGATATTAATGCAGAGGTGTAAAATAGAAGCATATTTGGAGGGAAGCGGTTTTAATAAAAAGTAAAGCAAATAAATTATTAATTGATTATTATTAACTGTGCGCAGGACTGAATTTGTTGATCTCGAGAGTGGTTTCTCAAATTTTGGAGTGAAGTATTTTGTAGAAGCTGTTTTCCTGCCATTTAGTATGACCCAATTTTTTTAAGCACATCAGCTTAAAATCGGCCAAAGCTTGCTGTAATCTGCATAGGAGTGCGATCCTAAAGTTGAAAACGTCCTGTATAGAAAATTTATGTGAGTATGAAATACGCAGTGTTCCTGTTAAAAAAATGGTGGAGGGGTTGATTATTTAATTATTCCTTGAATCCTCAAATAATTTATTACAAATTTAAGCTGTCATGTTAAGTCCAGTTCACTGCCTTGCTCATGATATACATTAAACGATCATGGGGCGAATAAAACTGTCGGAATAACAATATATAAAGGGAAATATACATTGATATAAGCTTATAGAAACTATATCAATTGAGTAATTTAAGAAAATGATTGGAAACCGTAAGTGGTTGTGTTCTTATTCTCAAATTTTAAACACGATTGGAGGAGTAAAGAAATAAATCATGGTTAGTTGTTTTGTGTGCGCAACATCGCCTTTTCCATAACGGTTAGAGAAATGTAAACGATTTTCATAATTAAATTTGACAACCTTGTGCAGCGTTGTGGGCATAATGTTCATATTTTCGGAGTTTACGATCGTTTATTGATTATTTTGTCATGTTTGTCTTCCATACACAGAAAAGTATGCAGCGAAGCTACAGCTCATGTTTGTTTCCATTTGCATTGTTAGTCGTCCGAGTCTAATCACTATAAGGAACTTAATCAGTAAATAACATTAAGAATTGCTTAAAAGAAATAAAACTGTGTTATCAAGGAAATAATGTAATTTAAATTCCAATCAAAAAATAAAATATCCTCCAGAAAATAAATGTGAAATTTATTTGAAAATAAATTGCCATAAGAAATTTTACCCTTTCTATAAGCATATGGCTCGGTGCAGTAATTTAAATATTTCCAGTTTAAATACTTTCGACCGATCATCAGCATAGAAATAAATCATCGATTGAAACAGAATATTCCAAATGTCAAACAACAACCGAGAGTTACATAACGTCACACACTTTCCGTTCATAACTCGCCGTAAGCGAGAACTGGTCCAATCGGTAAACGGTTTCCATGCTCGTAACAGAAATATTAATGTTGGATAACAGAGTCGTCACTAATAAATAAATGCCGCCTTAAAGTATCAGAGCTTATTTAAAATGCCCAATGATTTGGGATGCTACGATCTAAGATTTCTAGCTTTACGGTCACTGGCAAAAATTAACTTACTAAAAAAATTAACTAGCAAGAATTAACTTACTCACTAGCAAAAATTAACTTACTCACTAGCAAAAATTAACTTACTAGCTAAGAAATTAAACACGACGTAAAAATATATACTAGCAAAAATATACTAGCAAATATATACTAGCAAATATATATTAGCAAATATATACTAGCAAAAATTTACTAGCAAAAATTAACTTACTCACTAGCAAAAATTAACTTACTAGCTAAGAAATTAAACACGCCGTAAAAATATATACAGCAAATTTTATTCATATGAGTGAAATGCGACGAACCACCTAGGTCACACTTTTGCACGATTTGCTCACAGATTTGTGCAAATTTGGAAATTTTGATATTGGAACACTGCACAGTGTTTAGGACAATAAATGGCAAGAGGATTTGAAGTCGAGTTTTAAGCATTAATATCAAGGTTCCATCAAAAAATGGAACCAGACAACGAGACGCCAATTTCTAACATTAAAACTGACGATATTTATGAACCGTGATATAGATCTACAGAAAATTAATGTACTGGATCTCGCGATCAGACCACCAGCAGGGTTTTCTCCTCAATCTTCACTCCTAATCAATGCAAGTACCGAAGGGGCTATGCCCATCAATGAGAACAGATCCATGGGGGATGGTAATACAAGAAGAATGCGAAGGAAGAGCTACTGATAATAGAAAAAATAACAGTATGCAGTCAGTGAGCGCTCGTAGAGATGGAAACAAATGCAAAATAAATTGGTGGTATGTTAAAAAAGAGAGCGAACAAATCCTGATATAGAAAGGCTATAAGCTAGCTTGTTGTGATGCAAGTTCTAAAAGAACCCTTAATATGTCCATTCATTCGTGCTTCCATGAGACCTGCTACAATTTTGAAGGTATGACAATTTTATATCCCATAAGGATCCCATTAACTAATTTAATGACATACGCTAAGAATTTTAATCTAAATTGCGTTTGTCATCATAAAAGCTATCAGTGTAAAATGATTAAGGTTGCCAATTTAAAGAGTTGTGCTGTTTTAGTGTAAATCCAAATATTAATTGAAATTTGAGATTTTAATAAATATAATTAAGAACTAAACAATGCTGTGTTGTATTTGTTGTCAGTATGTTATTACTTATCTTTCAGAAATATAGATTTCCTGGGTTGACACCGGACTGCAGAAAGTGGTGGGTTATTTGTCTGAAGGAATCTATTAACAAATATTTTATATCTCTTCTTCTCCACAACGGCAATTATTACTACTACTATACTCTCACTATAGTATATTTTAATAATCGCTTTGCCACAAACACATCGACACTTAGCACAATATTTAACACATAAGAAATAACTTATGTTTACAAAGTTGGGACAGCAATTCATTATGAGAGTTTTCCATATGTTCACGAGTAAACCGATAGAAATAATAACAATAAAGTAATAATAATAATCACTGAACTTGGAAACAATATAATATTATATACAATACAAAAATAAAGTAATGAAAATGGACTTACAGACAAAACCATGACGTACTGTATATATAGAAGATTTCTGAAATAAAAAAAAACAAAGCATAAAGACATTAACATGATACTTATAGAATAATGCACCGGAACAATAACAAGACAAGAAAGATCACTCATGCATAAAGCATTGATTATGAAACACTTTCAGACTTCAATGCAATTTTATATAAACATCTCTGAAATGCGATACATTCGCCGGTAATATTTTTAAAATTATCACAATACTATATTAATTTATTATATTTGAAAACTAACTTCATCGAAGAAAATGAATTTCATTCAAATGACGGCATTGAAATATAAATTGCCTGGTTCAAACATCTCTAAAATGCGATACATTCCTCCGTATATTTTTAAAATTATCATAATACTACAATAATTTATTATATTTGAAAATTTCATCGAAAGCAAATGAACGTTATTCAAATGACGTCATCGAAATATAAATCGCCTCTCTATAAAAGCAGCAAGCATTTCATTTTTCCAATCGTTTCATTCATCACAATACTATAATAATTTATTTTATTTAAAAATTTGAAAAATTGTTATCTACCATACTTATTTTAAAATGTGAAACCTCTCTTACATATAAATAATTCAACTCTTGGAAAGATATTTCTTATATAATGTATCTCTTTTTTCTTTTTGGAGGATATAGTAAGAGTCAAAATTTAATTGAATTTATTTTCTCCCTATATTAAATAATTTTTATTTCAATATCTACTTAACATATTTTACTGAAATTTTTTTTACATATTTTATGGAATAATTTGAATATTTTCTAAAATTTTCGAAGCAATTTTTGAATTTTAAATTTGCTTAAAAAATGTTTGAAAAATTAGGTCCCATAAGGTTCAATGTATTTCATTTTTTCAACCCGGGTTCAATCCAAAACCAATTGGGTGATATTATTCATTTATATCCCCATCGGTCCCACAGACAGTCTGAAAAACATACTAAAATTTCATTTTCATAAAGTCAATTTTACGGCAGTTATCGTGCTAACGGACAGACAGATAGACAAACAGAATGAACAAACTCATAGAGACTTTTCAACTATGTTGTAAAGTGTTAAAAAAACCCGGAGAGGGGAAAAAACCTAAATAAGGTTGATCCAATAATAATAAACTAATATATCGAGCAAATGTAATGCTTATTTTTTAGCAAATATGCAATTAGACAATATTTTTATGGACGCGGTTTTTCACGACAAATGCGGTTTACCATGCTGTGTGTTACTGATGAAAGTTGGCTCCTATGATATTTGCTTGTTAAATCGCGACTAAAAATGCATTAAAGTGGGTTACCACAGTTTTCTGTGAATCATAGCCTTGCACACATCCTAGGCAGTGCTATGATTCCTAACCATAGTTCCCAAAACACGATTGGGCAAGCTCGTATCCCAGATTTTCCTAAAAATTTGCAAAATATTTTGAAAATAAGTGCAACCTGTCATTTTTTTGTAATCGTGGGTAAAAAATGTAAGTTAATAAAGTTCTAACGTGATGATTGTATTAACACAAAATCATTACAAAATATATGCATGTTTGTTTTCAATTAGTAAAAAGCCAGATGTAATAGTAAAATATGTGTCAATTTTTACTAACATAAATTATCAAATTTACATATGTAATATATATTCTTGTAATATTTATAAAATTTATTATTTATTCAAAAATAACAGTCAAGCTTTTGAAGAAATGCTGGAAAGTTACACTGAGTGGTAAAAATAAAGCCAGTCGGTTTCATTGCATTAGTAAAGATGTTGTCGTGGTGCAAATAAACTGAAATATATGTATTTATACTTCTTCTACTCTCCAAAGAGGTAATCTGTCTTACTTAACTCCGATATTAATAAACAGAAATGTAACTGTAAAAGATTTCGTATTCACGCGGACTACTGGCACGTTACATATGTGGGTTCGTAAGTCCTTCCGAGAGGTTTGTGGTTGTGTAAGAAGAATACAATTCCTGTGGAAGTTATCCCCCACTGGGTTTCGTTCAAAATTGGGTGATACTGTCAGAGTCTTCCAAACAGATATCTTACACCTTCACATAGGTCGGACTGTTTGGGTCGAATAAGCAAACAAACCCTAGGGCCAGCACTAGTATTCTCCTCATTGCACAAACGTCAGATCAGCCTGTCTCCATGGTCTACAAGATTATGCAGACCATTTTGGGGTACTATCCCTATAAACTGTCGTTTGTTAAGCAGCTTCTATCCTTTTTCGTATTCAAATTCCTCTCCATGACCTCATTAAGACATCTTGAAAATTTGGTGGCATTCTGATGACTAGTTTTTGGCGTAGACGGCTAGGAGAATTTTAATAATTTATATCATGTATAACTAACAAAGCCAGTTACGTACATAATTACTCAATGAGGCTAAAGCTTTTCTAAAATATGAAAACTTGCGAACTGATTTTCGGGACAGAAGAATTTCCCCTATGAAGAATATTTCTGCTTTGAGCAAATTCTGTGTTACTCGATCTCACTATATTTCAAAAGCAAAAAGATCATATACTGTATAAAACATTTCTTAACTGTTTCCAGCCAATATACACACTTAATGATCCAGCTTAAATGTTGCCATCGCACTTATTCGAAGCTATAATCGCACGAAGTTGGAGTTTTCGAGACATTCGGAAAACGTTCTCTAAACGTTCTAATAGCAGGTAGCAGATACAACACGGCAGAAAACTCTTATCAGCTGGAACTTTATCATTTCCTTTTCGACTCCGATTCTCGCTTCTGTTTCATTTGCATGCACATCAAGAGAGCCGTTAGATCTAAAGATACGGTTAGTCTGGGACCTAATGTACTGTTGGAGGAAAAATGGGGATAGGCCGACGTAATAACATTTTGTAGCAGAATATGTGTGACTAGTTTTTAATGAAAATGTTTAGGGAAGGTAAAGATGTTTTCTTTTTATAAAACATTATCTCGATGCATAGCAACAAAATGCGTTAGGACTAAAGGAATAATTTATCGCGTGATATATTATATCTTAGTGTCTATCGTATGTTTCATAATTTTTTACTTTCAACACATGCATGCACGTTATAATAAATAAATATACAATAAGTAAATATGTAATAAATATATAATAAATATACAATAAATATGCAATAAGACGTTGACTATTTAAAATAGCTGTAATGTAATTCAATCCCCTTATACTGGCAGAGTTGTGTAGTTGACAGTTTGATTGTACGCGCTCGTTCAATTTGTGAGAGGCGGATTCAAGTACGGATAGTGAAATATTGTTATTTTAGTACGACGTTAGTATTGTTGCATTTATAACGGATTTATATGTTTCAGTATTCTAGGAATCGAATTGACATGCTTGAGAGAGATTTAATTTAAGTGTAAGTTTTTCAAACCTCATATGCTTAGCCTTCATGCATTTGAATTCACTTCAACTGGATGCGAACTGCAGTTACGATTGGTGAATGGCAGTGCTTTATTAAATCTCTATAAGAAATGATTGTGAATAATAAGAAAGGATATTTCAACGAACATAGACATTTCGTATTAATTCAAATAGTAAAAATCTACTGCATCTAATCAACACTGCATTCTAATCAAAATGTTTCCAAGTACAATTTTCTTCCCACAATGATGCGCGTACATATCTGCTTTACTATAAAAGAATGTACCATTCTTCCTTAAATACTTACTGAACGTGCCTATAAGTAGAGTTTGCAAAGTTAAAACCATGCCCTCATTGCACATAACAGCTTTCATTAACACGTTAAGCGCGGCGTCAGTCCGTGGGGACTGACAGTGAACTTTTCGTTTGGGTGGCATCGGTCCGTGGGACAGGCAGTATCAAGGTTAAAAAATAAATGTTATAACTTTAATGGCGTTTACTGAAACATTCTAAGCGTTTGGTTTTACACATATTACAAAAAGTGACAACCTGTTTGGTTAACTTTCTGGCTGTATTGCACCCGAATGTTTGTGTTATAACATTTGTGTTATAACATTCAGAGCAATTTCTTCGGACTTTATGTGTTTTTACTTCGGACTTTGTGTGACTTTATGGACTGTGTGTTATCTTCTGCTTATACTCTGTGACCGAACACTTCTCCTAGCGATCGCCACTGTGTGCCGCCTGAACGGTAGGCAGAGCAAGAACATCTCAGTGTTCAACGTGTTAACCGCTTTGGCGTTGTATGTCTATGGATGTTGTTATATGCAATGGGCACATGATGCTATCATTGGGAACTCCTATTAGTGTACTTTGACGTCAAAACCTTGCTTAACTTCAGCTCTATCTTTTTTGAATAATTTTGAAGTAACGTGAATGGTTTTTAGGTTTCCACAAAGATTGCCAAACGTGTTGCACATAGCAATTATTCGTGCTGCCCTCCCAATTATCAGATATTCCATACTGACAAGCGCATAAACGTCAAACCGATTCATTGGTGTTGCCATATGCAATGAGATGGCAATCACACATTATTTAATGCACAGAAATGTTTTCATTTAAAATATTTTGCTCCAAAAAATGAAATAATAATTTACTGTTTTTATCAAGAATATATTCAATTATATATAAAGAAAAAATATTCTTATTTCTTAATCTTATTTTGCGATAAACATATACTTTGCTTTTACCATAACTAATCCATTTAATGTAAAGGGATTACTCATTTTTATTTCATATCTGATTCTGTCGAAAGTTTGTAAGGAAAGATATATTACTTCTCTTGTCAGTTTTCTGAGATTTATGACCACTGTTCGAAGCATTTCTACATATGAAAAATCATTTGTTTTCTAAAATCTCCAAATGATATCTTCCATCTACTGATGTCTTCAAACGTATCAAAACAATTCTTGAATAGTTCGTGTGTAAAATAAACACAGACATTTTTGGATTTTCTTCCAATGCGTCATTTTCTATAACAGTTTTGGTATTTTTGCCAGGAATTTATATTGCATGCAGCTGTTGTTGTTTAAGTATTACATTTTAGTTTAAAATGTTGAACTCAATATCGATTTTCATTTATCGGATATATTATTTTTATTATAATTAAAATAGTTATAATTTGAAATTTCCTTCGATATATCGTATTTGTAAAAAAAACGAATTTTGACGTTTCACATAATTATTTATCACAAAAAAGAATGGCTTCAAGTTCATTATTTTAACATAACCCATTCTTAAGATCTTTCAATTTTTGGGGCTTCATTTTAACATAAGCCATGCCGTTAAATGGAAAAGAAAATTTTTTTAAACTGTAAATTCTATACAATTTTAAAATATTAAATTTTTAATTAGTTATTTTCTGTAATAAAACTCAAAATAATGTCTACAAATGCAGAAAACTAAATGTGTGCCTGGAATAAGTACTACTTTAAAGTAGATATAGCATAATTCAGCCTGATTGATTAATACAAAAAATATTTTAAACGATTTAGATTTTATATGCAAAACAGTAATATAAATTTTTAGTAAGGAAACTGTTAATTTATCTGCTCAATAATGCTTTGCAGTTCTACCTTTAATAGTATATTTTAATTCATTATAAAATATATGTATATTTTAAATTTTTTTAAATATATTTGATATACCACCACCTTCTATGTAACGTCTGCACAATCAGAATCAAACACATAAGTGATAAAATGTATGTAACATATATTAGAGAAAAATTCAATATATGTTTTTAACCTAAACATCTTCTGAATCACTGGATGAATTTTGCTGACTTTTTTTAAACAATGAGTATAAGACCGTGGAATATTCTATTACATGTTTTATCAATCTACAATAAATTGAGAAATGACGTCAATTAAATAACATTTATGTTCGTCTCTCATGGCCGCTTTCAACTCAATGACGGCATGGATTTATTGCGTTTAGTAAACAAAATAGCAGGTTTATGACAAAAACCTTTTCAAAATTTTACAGCTTTATTATCTAATTAAGCAATGATTCTGAATACCTTAAACAAAGCAATGGTACTGAATACAGAGAAAGTTTTAACATACCTTTTTTTCTTCGTTACTAGCAGTCTTTATTCCCTGCTCGCCCCACCCCATTCCGGAGGTTTCGCCTTCTACTCGCTGCGCTCCCAGAGCTGGTTTCATATCTATCTTTCCTAAAAATTCTACTTTCAAAAATCTCTTTTCTATTTCTGCGTATTTTCTGCAAAAGGGAAAAAGCTGGGATTTTTCTTAGTCCAGGAAATCCAAATACTGAATTCCTTGATTATGAGTTCGCTTCACGAGCTATTTTATGTCAAACTAAAGTTTAAATCGATAACCGGTTAATTTCAACGTGTTTCCCTATTATTTCTCTATAAATGTTCAAAATTTCATATTTGTGTATGCTATAGTTTTTACGGTACATCGCTGGACTTGCAGATACGGATAAATGTTCACTTCAGAAGTGCATAAAATGTAAAACATCTCAAAAACTATATCGAAATTAAAAAAGGGGCAAGATCCTGCAAAAATTCACCCATGTAGGTACCTGCTTGCAAAAAGTTTGGTCTTTCTATTGTTAGTCTATCCAGGACACGAACTCGCAGCTCAAATACTTTGTCTTTGACTTTGACATTAAATATTTCTCAAACTACAATATTTATCAAAAAACTCTTTATTTCAGCGTATTCCCCAAAACTTTTTCTAATAGTGTACCAAATTTTATATATTTATATGCAATAGTTTTTGCGGCCCAAAGCAAATAATCTCGAGAAACAAGAAATTTGCAAACGGCGGCGGCTGCAGCAGCTACTTTTTTTTAATATAGAGAGATATAAGCTGCCCCGCAGAACAGATGTTAATGACCGCATATAATTCAAAACGGATCAACCGATTTTCTTTTTTTTACTGGTTTGTTAATCTCAATAAAGAGAGCATTTATATTTCAAATATTTTGGATTTTATACAGTTTTACGTTTACTTAATAATCTTAAAAAATGGTGGATATTGTTAGACGCATGAAAAACACCCTCATTGGAAGCTTTTTGGCTCCTTTGCCAGATTTATCATCAATTGGACGACTTCCGGCAATTTTCGAATGCTCGAGAACGTTCTTGATATAACGAATATTCTATGAGATACGAGCCCCTTCTAGAAGTTTCTGCAGATAGTATATAGAAGGAGTCATCACTTAGTAGGAAATTCATTGACGCAATACGAGCTACATTGAACTGTGGCAAACGTCCATGGATATATATATGTTTCCATGGATATATATATGTTTTAGAAAATAGTATTGGCTATTTAATGAAATGAGTAGAACACTTAATGGATGCTTTACTGTACCTGAAAGTCAGTGATCGTGTGAGATATTTATCGAAATATTTGCTATATGTTGTTCCTGTTTACGATGTGCTTGTGAATAAACATGTTCGTAATCCAGAAATTTGGACTCATTCTTGTACCCTGAGGGTACACCCACGATTCTAGAGGATACATCGTAACAGTATTTATGCTAATTTATATATATATCAAAGACACAAAATATACATTTATAGAATAAAGCGCGTTACTGTGATTATATATTGTTACTAGAAACGTAAAATAGACTGTTAAAATATGGATAATGAAAACATGGCCCAGAAGTCGTTTGAAGATCTCGGAGGAGCTTGCGTGACAAATTCTTAAAAATGAGACAGTTGCGTAAGCTAATTTTTGGGCTGTGTCGTGAGTTCTGCATTCCCTCATTCAAGGCATCGAAAGAAAGCTAGTTGGATAGCACGCGAGAAAATATGCAGAGCAGATAATGATAAAAATTTCAAGGTCTTGCGGAAATTTAAATTAAACCGCTAATATTTGGATCGTATTAACATTTTATGTGTAATACTTTAATAATGCTTTTAAAGATAAACATGGTTAAAAGTAAATTTCGCTTTTATCAGAGTATGACTCGGTTTCTAAATATTATATTCAAATGAAACATATTTAAGTTGTTGGTCTATAGGGACATGGTTTACGCTAATAACATTTTCAACATTCAGCGCCAAATAATATTGGGCTCTTAAAGTATTATCTTCTCCTTTCATTTACGGTCATTTACTTCATTTATAGCCAAATTATTTAAAAGCTAATTTTCTTTCCAAGCTAGAAGTTAAATTTTGGAATGAGGTCTAAAATTCGAATTTTCCATGGATATATATATGTATTTGGCGTACCATAGGACTTATGTTTATATTTCTAAAGGAGCCATTTTCAAAAGTTGGATCGTGATCTCATTTCAGACCACATTATCCATGGACCAGTTTCACACCTGTTATGCGCTCATCAGAATAGAATAGGCTATGCTATTATTATAGCTTATATTACTACGAACCTCTATGAAAATCGACAAATTTAGTCCTATAACTTTGATGACTTTTTATTAAGGACTAAACTCTTATTTGTTCAAGATGTTAACAGCCAAGTTTGCTCTTACAGAAGCTTCCTATAATAAAAAGTTCTCTCAAAGTGAAATTGAATCAAAGTTTTGAATAAAGGTCTAACACAAAAATCAACAAATGTTAATAAAATTGATATCAAAGTAGGATAGCATATTCTAAGTGAGACACTCCTTAGACCTGAACATAAACCACTTTCCCATTTAGTGATTAACAATGGTTCTATTCAGGTAAACACAAAGAACCTGTAATTTGACGACATTTCACGGAGAACTTTTACACTTATTCAATAGAGTGTTAGACTAACTTCGATAGTAGTTTCGAACACGTGTTTTGCTTATTCCATAGTGCTGCGTTGTTTAAAGTATATTCCAAGGAACCCTTGGGATTCAGCGCCAGTTTTCCAGGGGTTCCGGATGAATTTTATGAAAGATGTAAATAAAAAAATAAACGAACAAAATGTGAATACATAGTGTGAACTGTAACCTACTTTTTCGCATTTCGGAATTCCGCCACCAAATTGAATTTCATAAGGGTTCTTAAAAAAGTTTTAAAATAACTGCCATAATCTGTTATAGTACCAACTAAGCAATTTATGTCTAGATTACCACATACTTTTGAAGAGATTATAAACTCACGGAAAGTCAAATTAGAAGAAAATGTGCTAGATACTATTACTAGAGGTTCGGCTTCAATTATTTCATATAGAAAGTTTTCTTTCTAAAATGATGCCCCGCATTATGACAAATAAAGATTCGAAGTAAATACATTTGGCCGAAAAATTATAAAATCCTTATTTTAAGGAATTTTTACCCCTGATTAACACAACGTCTATACCATGTTAACAAGCAGTAATGACTGCAAAGTCCACAGGAGATGCCCGATGACCAACTTGGCACCTTCTTTTATAGTGGACTTCCTCCAACTCGTGGAGACCCTACATATCACCTCACAATTGGCACAACTGAAAAGAAGAATGATGCTATACCAGAGATCCTCAGAGCCTACTCTTTGGAGACCATCGCCACACTATGCAAAAGATGACTGGCTCCATATTTATATTGATGGTTCTGCAATAGAGGATGCAGTTGGATCTGGCCTTTTTTGTGAGGGTTTTTTTGAGGAATCTTATGCTGTGGGATTAGGTGCCAAAAATTTCGATGCTGAGATTGAGGCCATTAAGCAGGCTATTCTTAAACTTCCAAATATGTGTACACCACTTAGAAAAGATGTTTACTTTGTGGACTCACAGTCTGCAATTTTGACTATTGTCTCACATGTAGTAGACGAATCACGCCATGTGGAAGAAACAAAGTTGCTTTTTAGCCAGACAACTTCGTCTGACTGGGAAGTCGTTCTTCAATGGATTCCGAGTCACTGCAATATCCCTGGAAATGAAAAGGCTGACTTTCTGGCAAAAAATGGATGCAATCTACATCAGCCTCTTTATACATTGTCCTACAAACGGATTTGTGGAATTATTGAAAAGAGATTACAAAAGTCCCTCCGTGACAATCAAGTTGAAGCTGCGACGTTGAAGGGCCTGGAATTCTTTGTTGCATTCTCAGGTCCCTATGGGCCTTCCTCGCTCTGTCTTCTCTGCAAATTTTAGACTTTTAACTGGACATGACTTTCTTCAAGGACACCTCTATCGTATTGCCGTGGTTGATTTGCCTGACTGTGTTCTTTGTTCTACTGACGCCATTATGGGTTTTAATCATCTGACAAGCTGTCCTGCTCTTTCTTTTATGAATTGTTCTTTTCCTGACAACTTTTATAACAAGGCTGGTTTTTATTGTGCTGCCGGAGGGCTCATGGCCGATATGGCCTCCGCCCCGACGTAGGATAAAAAAAAACCCTTCTTTTATAGGTAACACTCTGCTAAAAATCAGACGTCATTTCATTGAAACATCCCTTGGTTTTGATACAAAAACCTAAGCAACTACACCGTAGGGGAAATTGTTTAGATATTTTTTCCAGCAGAAATTCGAAATATGAAGTAAAGTTTAACTGTAAAAATTGGAGAATTATTAATATTTAGGCACCTAATTTTATCAATATTTACCTAACTCAATTTTGCAAAAGTAGGTACGCATGATCTGAATAACGTAAAAATGAAGTATTGTAGAACCATTTAAATTAAATATTTAAATATGCTTTCTATAAGAAATATTTATATAATTTCTATATTGAAATAATTTAATGATTTGCAGAGTACTTTAACTACAGATCCATGGAGCCTATTGTTTAAGAGCTAAGAGTTATCACAAACCGTTCTTGAGACAACAGTAAATTTATTTTTCTATATGTAACCTAATAACTCTGGAAATATTGAAAGAATGCATATGGAATGTGACATATCGAAAACCAGTTTATTGATCCAATAAGTTTGCTAAAGAGATTAGATAGTAATTCGAGACCGAATATATCATTTTGTTTGAACTCTAAAACGGAAAGCATCAAGACGAATAAATGTTATATATGGTTTTATTCCGGAAATTAATACATACAGATTAGACAGCTCACAACATTACAAAGGATCAAGAAAAGAACAAGTAATAATAAAATAACAACAATAACCAAGAAACATACACAAATAAAATAGTTCAGTCACAAGGAGTTCATACTTGTCCTGGCATCCAAAAGTTGTCCATCCATGGCCAAAAGTAGTTACTCATTTAGCACCACCCAGGAGGCACGTGTGAATTAAGGAATATCACGGACACGGGTAACATTGCCTCCCACCTTAAGACGAATAAAAAACAACATGAAACGGAACCACCAATACTCACATTAAACCAAACGATGTTTATGACCAATAAATATACTGATTTAAAACTGAACCTTAGTCACGGAGAAAGGACAGACTAGTGATGCGCATCCCTGACCAGCTGCTCCCCGAATAGGACGAGGCAAGACCCAATCAGAGTCACTAAGAAATAAGGTTCACCAAAGCCATGTTATGAAATGTTGCTCAACTGAATAGCTGGATAGAAGATGATTTTCAAAATTGCAGAGTCTACTTCAATGATAAGAGCTTGCAATTTCGTCCCAGTAGCTCAACGGTAGAGCATCGGCTGGCCAGTTCGGAGATCCAAGGTTCGATTCCAGGTTGAGGCAGCAATGTACTTTACAATGGCGCCCGAACAAATCAACCCTGTAGGTTAGTGCAAAGATGACGGAGATCTTAAAGTGATGCTGGTACGACTAGTGCGGATTTAGTAGACTCTGGAAGATTGAGCGCCGATTTCAAATTGAGAGGATAACGACTACACAGGATACTAACCTGGGTAAAAATAGTAGAAGCAGGAGGCTAACTTTAGGTAAAATAGCGGGAGATGATCAGTCAGGTTGTCACTTGCCTGCCAATCTGACGTTAGAGGGTAGAGAATGCACAGTCCACTTCGACGATAAGAACTCGCAATTTCGTCCTAGTAGCTCAACGGTACAACGGTTGGGGTAGCAAGGTTCTTTACAAAATGTCAATCAAAAATAGCTAAATATGGGTTGTAAAAGAACATTTGTGCTGGTGAAGTCGGAAGTCACTCAAAAAAAGATATTGTCGTTTGTCAACAGGTGATGTGGTTCAATATTTTGTGCTAATATATGGATTAATTTAATACTTTTTTTAATTTGCAATTTCTATTTCACATTTTGAAATTCATCTGCTTTGCTGTATTTTAATTTGAGTAACATTTCATAATATAGATTTTAGAAAACCCTCTTTCTTGATTTCTTAGTGTCCACGATTTGGTGTTTCCTTGTCCCTTATTGATGCAGCTGGTCCGGGACTGGACAGCGTCAATATGTCTCATCTCCGCGATTGAGGTTCACTACTACATCACTACAGTTACTGGTCATAAACATCGATCAATTTAATGTCAGCATTGGCACAGTTTCCTTTCGATTTTTATTCGGCTCAATTCTCACTACTTCGTTTCAGTGTTCAAATAAAATGATGTAGCTGGTGTCACTAAAAAATATCTACTTTGTATTATTAATCTTCTACGACAATCAAATTTGTTAATCTCTAGTAGGGAATTTATGCGTTTTACTCGTCACGCTTTTATGTTTAACAGTAGATACCCATTATTAATTCAATAATTATATAAATAAGTAATGTGCTAAGTTTATCTTTGCAAGCTATGTTTCTTTAAAGTAAATATTAAGTACAAATACTTAATGAATTTGTTTACGCTTCTGTATTCAAATTTAATCTGTATAAATCCTCTTATTTCATTATTGACAAGGCAAATAACAATAAAATAAAGCATACAATTAACACGCTGCATAAATATGGTTATTATGTTCAACCTATCTAGTCTCTAAAATGGAATAAAAGAAAACAACAAAATTATGAAAGGGAAAGAATGTTGTCACACTACTCGTTTGCAAATCCTCAGGGATCTGCGTGAGAAGAGTTCCCGAAATGAAACAATTGCATAAGCTAATTTCTCTGTTCTGACGTGACCAAGACGGTTCATGATTTAGTACATTGTCAGTTCACAAAAGGAAAAAATAGTGCATTCACACGCTATATGTTGGAGACTGCAACATAAAGGGGAAATTTAAATCAGAAATTAAGCGCAAAATTTTAAAATAACGTCATTCTGGTCTGGAACAAAATTCACCTTTTAATAGTACACAGTTTACTGGAATATTGCCAAACACTGTAATAAATATCTTTAACTGCGAACGTTTAGTTGTTAAAACGATTGGGTTACATTGTTGTTTCAGTGCTTTACCTGGCATTTTGACGTCTACATTCATTTCAATTTTGTTTCCTCTGTATCATGTTAATTTTTCTGTAAATCCAGGAAATAGTTGAGTTTTTTGACGGATCCAGAGGAGCTGCAAGGATTACAAATTAATTCTTCCTCGTAGTTTGACATTTAAAAAAATAGTGATTTTAATTTTTGAAGAAAATTCTTTTAATTTATATACTTATTAAAGCGTAGTACATTTTTTTCAATTCTTACTTTCTCATTTTATTATAATACAGAAACTATTGTTTTTTCCCAAAAGTTATCGAATTTCCGATTTTAAAGGTTAAGTACGTATTAAGACTGTCTGAATTCATTTCTTTCAAAAAGATGTGTGAATGTGTAAGTTGTGAACATGATAACTGAGGAGAGAATCGTTAGCAATTGTTATGTATATACACTGTGAGACCAGAAATAGATCTCACATTTGATGAGGCAGTTTTATGTGAATATTTATTGTGGCCAAAACGGCGAACAAAGCGTGTAGTCTGGCTGGCACCGAGTTTTATCACCCCGTGAACCTAAAGGTCAGAAGACCATAAATTTAAGGGGCCAAAACAGAGGGGCTGAGCTGGGCCTTACGAGATGTGGAATGGTTCCATTGGTTAAAGGAATAACCAATAAAAAAAGAAGATTGCTACGTCAAACTCAATGCGGCAAATGGAAGAAAAGGGAGAGTTACCCCCCCCCCCCTCCCAACGAGGGAACCACAGCCTGTGACCCGAGAATCAGAGCAGACTAGAGAAGAATGAGAAACTAACGTGACTTGAGAGAGTAAGATACAAATATGTTCTAATGCGACTTAAGATAACTTGGAGACGATGACTGGATTTGGTGAATTCAGACTTGTAGAGTGTCCCGTAGAGGTTCCAAAATAATGGAGATATATTAATGTGTGAGTGCAATCAGAGTACGAGAAGGAGCCACACACCAAAGAGATATGGCCAGTACTAATAACTGATGCAAGCATTTGATATATGATCAAAGCCCAAGGCAGAAATTGAAGGTATGTGCCCATTGAAAATAATATCCGGTCGTAACCACTATTTAGGATTTTCCATTGTGGTCACATATGTCCCCTCCGCTGAAATAATATAATTAAATAGTGTAATTGAATTTAATTAAGATTTATGTTGTTAATAAATGTCTTATTGTTAAAGTTTAAATGGTGCAGTCAAAGAGTATTATAATAATTAATAATTCCTTTACAGGACTCACACGAAAGTTAAATAATTGGAGGGTTTTATATAGCGGCACAACTAGCAATGTACGATTTCAATAATAAATCCACTAATATGAGAATTTACGGCAATGTTAAGATATGGCGATTATTAATAATTAATGTTAATTATAAACTTTAAGTAACCTTTTCAAAATGTGTCCCACAGATACATTATAGATAAAACTAGAACTTGATAAAATGTTAAATCATTCTTATGGTTAGAAATCGAATCATTCAAATTTTAACATTTTTTTGCATTATTTCCTATTGAAAAGCATTAAGCCATATTGCATATGGAGTCATGACTTGGTGGCCCATCATCTGATTAACCGCACCACACTTTTCGGTAGCGAGTATGGCAGAAAATGCACTACTTTTATGTTAGAGAATAGGGAATATACTTTATTTATAATGCTCCGCGATTTATAATTTATTACTGCAAAATACTACTACTGATTTTTTTTTTTTGCATCACTTTATTATTTTTCAATATGTTACCATTGATTATTCAAAACTTTCTTTTCAGATTCTAAATTTCTTAAAGGCCTTTGAAAAAATATTTCTGCAAGGAACTTTACTGACTTTGAATTCTGAAACTTAATTGACTTCAAATTTGATACTTTACTGACTGATACATTACTGATTTTGATTCTGATACTTTACTGATTCTGATGCTTTACTGATTCTGATACCTTACCTGATTCTGAATTCTGATACTTTATGGATTTTGAATTCTGATACTTTACTGACTTTGAATTCTGATACTTTACTGACTTTGAATTCTGATACTTTATTGACTTTGAAAATATTTATTAGTCATCTCTCATTTCAGCTAAATAGTTGTATGTAATCGCTCTGAAGATTGCTCAAATTAATTATTAACTTTGAATCATAACTTAACGGAGTGAAATGAATGGAAATTACCTGAATTCTCCAGAGTCATAATTTTAAAGCAACGAATATCATACTGATCATTTCCCCTGCAATTCATTGCTTATGTAAAAGGAAGAAATATAAAGGGTATCAGAATTTCAAATATTGTAAATTGACACGTTTTGAACATTTCTGTACATCACTCAACTATTATTTTCAATGTTTGTGGCAAGATATTGTTAAGTAATTGAGTGATTCAGAATAATTTGGTACGATCATTCCAATAGATTAACGACAAAATCCTATTGGCGTTTGCAGATAGCTTATTAGTAACATGGATTCATGGAATGGTTGATACTTACACCGGGAATAAAATCGTGCTCCCGTTGCAGATATCATCATCGATGGACATGTGTCGCACAGTATTCTTCAGCACAGAGTAGTTGTTACTTGCAACGGCTTACTTGCATGCTTGATTTGGCCTCAAAATATAAAACTATTACGCATAGCATCTTCTCTCACGAATGGAATAAACTAGATCCACGAGAATAATGTTAATAGATTTGTTGCATAATATTGCATATGGAAAGTGAGCACATTTAATAATATTACTTTTTTAATGTTATGCAATTTTTTAATTTATTGTAAAAACGTGCAATATCTTAAGAACGGTTAATGCTACCGTTGAAAAGTTTGTATCAATCGTGTTATAAAGAAATATACGTCTGAAATGATTATTTATGTAACATTAGTGAGGGTCTTGATGATTTCTTGTTGATTTTTTTTCAAAAATTCATTCGTAAAGTGTCTTTCAAATTCATTCTTAATGCATCCTGAGAACGATTTATGCTAGAGTTCTAAAGTTCGTATATCTTCCGTTTTTAAATGAAGAATTATGTCTGAAATGATTGCTTATTTATCTCTAACAAAGGTACTGATTGTTTTCATAATTTTACAAAAATTAATTCGAAATTTAAGGAATCATCTAAACATTCGATTCAGATTGAAATCAATACACTTCCACTATTCACTCATCGTGACAATCCAGTCAAATAATTTTTAAAACGCTTCATATCCGTGCTTTAAATTTCGCGGCCACAGACTCAAGGATATACACACCGACAGGTACCAACACGGATATCAAATCTAAAACGTATCATTCGAGTTCAAGGATGCTTATAACGCTCTCTTTCGTTGAAAACACGAATTCGAATTTTCGACGCAGTCACAATCCTTTCTTTATACCTTATACTATCAATGTAAAGTGCACTTACTTAATGCAGAGAAGAGTATAGAATAATTATTGACATACCGAATAAACAAAATAGCGGTTATATCCTATCGTTCCATATGAATATCTTGATGAGTTTCAAATTTGAGCAAATTAGAGCATATAAATAAATGACCCAGTTTATTACCCAAATTAAAATGAAACTTAAATTAAAATTAAAAATACATAACAGTAAAAAGTATTACTTTTATCTCTTCCCCATCTAGTAAAGCAGCCATAAGCTGCTTAAAATCATTAAACTTTTCACATCAAATATTAAGATAATTATCAGGAAAAAAACTAAATATTTTACACTGAAGTCAATTGACCACTGTCGACGTTCCGTTATGCTGGGTTCGAAATTAAATCTGCACTGTGTACTGGTGCATGGATGGCAAGCCGAAATATCAAGGATTGCCCCTTCCTATAATAAATAGCTCAGTGTGTTAAAAAGTGATCATTTTCCAAAAAATCTGATGTGGGCAACACATGACTTTCCTTATATAATGTAATGAATTTACTACTTTTACAGTAAAAAAATAGGTTTCTCTTATAGTAGATACTAATATTCTTTCCAAGATATTGAATTTTCGACAATAAGTCGTCATTTTCATTGATTTAGCATCATTTTTATCCATTTGGCGAGATTTTCATTAATTTGGCAACATTTCAAAAAAGTCGCCAAGTTGCCGACATTCCGCCAAATTCGTCGCCAAAATCTCGCCAAGCGTTAAGCACTAAGAAAAAAGTTATTCTTACAGCAGATAAATGACTATTGGCGTTCAAATACAAAAGTATTATTCAAAGTATATTTTTTCATGAATGGAACGAGCTAGATCCACGAGAATGATGTCACTCAATTTATCGCATGGTATTACATATGAAAAGTGAACATGTTTCTCAATAGGAATTTTTTTTTATGTGACTTTTTCATAATTTTTTTGAAAAATGTACAATATCTCGAGAACGGTTCATGTTAGCGTTCTAAAATTTATGCCAATCGTTTTCTAATGAAAAATTACATAAGAAATGTCTATTTGCGTAACTTTATTAGCGGTTTTGTTTTTTGACGATTTTTTCAAATTTTCATTCGAAAATTTAGGAGGGTTCTGAACATTCGATTACGTATAAAAACATTAGGCTTCCAGTGTTTACGGATTGTGATTTTTGTACCAAATTTGGTTCGAATCGGTCCATTCGTTCGTCAGTTATCGTCTCCAAAGGCTCACTGACACACACACACACACACACACACACACTTTCACACACACACACACACTTTCACACACACACACACACACACATACTTTCACACACACACACACAGACACACATCACTTCAAAAATGTTTGATTCGTGATCAGGGATGCTTGAAACGTGCTCTCCCGTCGAAAACTCGAATTCGAATTTTCGACCCCGTCACAATACTTTCCTTATACATTATGTATATAAGGAAAGTAAAAATAATGGCAGTATATAGCATATGTAAATGATAATTTAAACTACGCTATATATATTAATGTTAAAAAAATGGATTTCATAAACACAATTATGTTAAGTTATTCAATTCACAGGCATTATTAAGCTATTGCCAACTTTTAAAGAAATTTGAAAATATTTTTTATGAAATATTAAAAAAACATGGATACGGAAAATATGCATCTTCTTATTACTTTCCTTATATGCATAATGTATAAGGAAAGTATTGTGACGGGGTCGAAAATTCGTATTCGAGTTTTCGGGAGAGCACGTTTCAAGCATCTCTGATCACGAATCAAACATGTTTGAAGTGATGTCTGTGTGTGTGTGTGTGTGTGTGTGTCAGTGAGTCTGTGGAGACGATAACTGACGAACGAATGAACCGATTTGAACAAAATTTGGTACAAAAATCACAATCTGTAAACACTGGAAACCTATTGTTTTTATATGCAATCGAATGTTCAGAACCCCCCTAAATTTTCGAGTGAAATTTCGAAAAAATCGTCAAAAAATCAAAACCACTAATAAAGTTACGCAAATAGATATTTCTTATGTAATTTTTCATTAGAAAACGATTGACATAAATTTTAGAACGCTAACATGAACCGTTCTCGAGATATTGCACATTTTCAAAAAAATTATCAAAAAGTCATATAAACTA
Source organism: Amaurobius ferox (assembly GCA_951213105.1). Lineage (NCBI taxonomy): Eukaryota > Metazoa > Arthropoda > Arachnida > Araneae > Amaurobiidae > Amaurobius > Amaurobius ferox. The sequence continues at coordinate 134,070,969 of OX578146.1, read as the reverse complement.
AAAAGAAAATATTTCCTATTGAGAAACATGTTCACTTTTCATATGTAATAGGATGCGATACATTTGGCGGCATCATTCTCGTGGATCTAGCTCGTTCCATTCATGAAGAAAGATAGTTTAAGTAATACCATTGTATTTGAACGCCTATAGTCATTTATCTGCTGTAAGAATAACTTATTTCGTCGTCCATAACGCTTGGCGAGATTTTGGCCAGGAATTTGGCGGAATGTCGCCAACTTGGCGACTTCAAATGTTGCTAAATTAACGAAAATCTCGTCAAATGGATAAAAACAACGCTAAATCAATGAAAATGACGACTAATTGAAGAAAATTCAATATCTTGGAAAGAATATAAGTATCTACTATAAGAATAACCTTTTTTTTTAACTGTAAAAGTAGTAAATTCATTGCATTATATAAGAAAAGTCATGTGTTGCCCACATCAGATTTTTTATTCTGATAATGACTGTGATGCAAGTAGAGCTAAACACCGTATAATATGAATGTAAGACAGAATCGAGTGGAGATTCAGATACATTTACTTGATTTATTATTATGTGTGTTTATTAGTTTCGGAGATGATAATCCCGCTATCAGTTGCGTGAACTTAGTTTTCTTATTTTTGATACGCATCAAACATCTATATATCTCGTATTCCAATCCACCCCATACTACGTGAAACTATAGCTTAAACTCGTGACGACATATATTTTGTTCATATGTAAACCAAAAAGTGCAAGCATCTTACAATAGTTTCAATAGTACAGAATATAAATATGACACTGCCATTGCAGATAACAGTATCCAATCCATGGACCGGTTTCACGCTTAACCGGCTCATGGAGGCTATTATCTGCAACATGAGTGTCTTCCTTATTTTTGGGAACCCCTTTCTGGTGGGTTCTTGTTAATTTGACTAAATAATATATTTGTTCGATCTACATTTTCATTATACAATATACATAGACAAGATCCTAAGCACCTGAATATGTTTATAAGGAAAAGTCCATAATTGTACACTTTAGGCCTATAATAAAGTAACTTGTCCGTTTGAATAAATAGGATTGAATCCAATGCCCGTAGAGGAGAATTTAAAACGTTTGATAATAAACTGTACAGTAAAACGAAGGTAAAAGCCCATTATAAAGTTGTAGAGCATTTAAAGATTTAATTTACTGCCCAAATCTCATAACTATTTTCATTTGCAGAGTTTAAATTTTCAACTTTATTTTTACTGTTAGTAGACTGTACCTAGTCCTACATACATCTTAATTTATTGCTAGTACTGTAAAATCATTGCTTTGAAGTAATTTATAACTAGTTGAAATATTGTTTTTGATACGCATCAAACGTCTCTATACCACGTATACCAATCCACAACGTACTACCAAAGTAGCATTATCATGTGCTAGCTCAAATTCTACGTATCATGACAACTTCTTACAAAGAAACCCCAAAAAGAATGCAATTGCAAATTATATGCAATTAATTTTTATTTATTTTAAAACATGAACTTGAGGAAATGTTAACATTTTTCCTAGTTTCAAAAGCTTCAAACTTAATATTACAACATATTTCTCATTCACGCCAACGGCCGTACCGTGCTGAAAACACCGGTTCTCGTTAGATCACCGAAGTCAAGCAGCATCGGGCGTGGTCAGTACTTGGGTGGGTGACCACCTGGAAACACCGCGTGCTGTTGGCACATTTCGGGCGCGGTAGCCCGGTGGTTTGAGCACTGGATTTGCACGCTACCACAACTGCCGCCGTGTACATGCGGAGTACGATCACGTTAAACATGTGGGCCCCTAAATCCTTGCGAGAAGTTGGTGGTAGGAGAAGTAGGGTACGGTCCCTGTGGATGCCTCCCCACTGGGTTCCGGTAGAAATTGGGTGGCACTTCACGGCCGTCCAAACGGTTACCTTACACCTTTCTGGTAGGTCGGACGGTCTGGGTCTCAACAACAACAACATATTTCTTATTCGTAAACTTCAAATTTAATATCTAGCGGTTCTTTGTGTTCTATATATAGATCATGTGATACCTTATCCCGAAATTACATTTCAACCATATGTATAGAATATAAGGTGCCATCTGTTGAGAAATTTTGTAAATATATGAATCTCAATGTATCAAGTAATGATAAAGTAATATTATGAATACGTCACTGCATATCTCCACTATTCAGAAAATTTACTGTTGTCGTTTTCACATGCATGTATGTAATATTCTATTTTTGTGCCACGTTTTATTTGAGAATATTTCAAAATTTATGTACGTCGTTTCAAATTTTTATAAAATTGCAAATATTTTTTTACGTTCATATAACATTCTACAATTTTAACAAAGCTGGTGTAAATCGCCTGAGTCCTTTCCAAGGTACTGTTATTTTGTCCGAAATGCACATTGGCTTCAATCGAAGGAGTAGATTTCGAGGAAAAGGGGTTACGTCGTAACTGATTTTATTTATATGCAACCAGAGAAACAGACCTACTTACAGATAGATCAACAGTAGAAAATGTGAGAGTGGGTCCTTAATCAGTATCCTCGAAACTTCAATCTGTTAGTAAACTGTTTCTTTTAGTACGAATGTACCAACGTATTCCGTATTCTCGACGATTTATGTTTGATGACTTATAGAAATATTATTCGCTATTTAAATTCTGATAGCGACCTGAAACAATGACTCATGTATAATTGCTCTTGTAGTCCACTGATTCCCTACAGTGTCATTCTTTCAAACAGCTTGCAAAGTCACAAACTTGCAATGTTATTCACCAAACTGCAAACGATCTCACTGACTCTCGCCAAGTGTCATGACTACAAGTGCTGCTGTGCTCGACTCTTCCTCTCGTAGGGTAGTTCCAACTAACAATCAATCTGAACTTGTTTCTTTCTGTCTCAAAGGGCAGAATGTAGCAAAATGATCCCTTTCTGTATCATTCTAACCAGCAATTGAATGGAACTGAACTGTTTCACAGAAATCACATCCCGAAAAGATGGCATATAGCTCCCAATCGCCAAATATAGGATTATCCAATCGATATGGCAGGAAACTGATCATACAATCTTCTGTTATAGCTACTATACTGCCTCACGTATCCACTATATTAAGCCTTATTTGTTATTATAGTGACTACGTGAGGTCTGACATTACATTAAACCTATCGATGTTGACTTTGTGTTCAAAGATATCTTTTGGTTTAGTGTCTCAACACAGGGTTGTAGATTGTACCATTAAAATAGAGGTTTGAATCCCAACTGCCCATTTAAACTCTACAAACCATTCAAACTCAAATATTCTAAACTTTAGATTTAACTAATATTGAAAGATTGCTTTGTACATTCGAGTATGAATTAATTTGAGGAAAATGTGTAATTTCCCATTGTTTAGGAAAATTAATGATGCATCGGAACATTCAAAATTAGAGCGAAACTATAACAAATGTTCAATATTAATGTGGCATACACCCTCTTTACGAAATGTATGACCCAAACATGAAAGTATTGTCATTTTGCCATTTCAACTTTTATAATTTATATTTCTCCGTCTCTTGCACAATATTAATTTAAAACCCATCTCTCTTTGTCAAAAACATTCGTTTTCGATTTCAAAATTCTCCCATTTATCAAAATAGTAGTAGTGGGTTTCTGAAGTGAAAGGTAGGGCATGCACTTGCACATATCATTTTAACTACCACTACTGTTTTGTAAAGTTTTATTTTATTATAAAATCATTGCTAGGTGTAGCAAAAAGATATTTAAAATGAAATATGCATATGTCAGAATTCTGAATAAATGCAAATCGAAACGACTGTATTATAAAAATTCCAACTTATATTACAAAATCGTTTAAAATCAAAGCATTAAACTTGTTAAAACTTTGGGTATCTTATTTTTGAATATAACTTTTTTCAAAAATAAATTGGTTAATAGAAGCTATATAATTAAGACTCCTCCCATTGTGTGTGTCTGTGTATATGTACCCATGTATTTAAAACGCAAATTCTAAGTGTATAAAGTAAAGGTTTAACTTAAACGTATTTGTAACTATTATTCTTATAAATTTGAAACACTGTCTACATTTTAGGTGCTTTTCAACACCAATAACTTATGGAACTTTAAGGTACTGATTGGCTTGTTTAAACATAAGTATTTTTCTTAGATGACTACTGCATTAATAAACATGTACGCCTGCACCTCGGAATTCAACCTGAAACATATTGGTTATTATTATTATTATTATTATTATTATTATTATGCTTTACTTTTCTTCCTCCTATCTGAGCTTCAATATAATATGTTTTGATCCAGTAAAATGTTTTAAAATATAGTAAAACAATTTAGATCAAAACACTGTATAAAATTAAGAAAATATTTAGTGTGTATTTGCCGCTATAAAATAGCTTCATATTTATAGACACCCAAATTTCCGTTATTGTAAACACAATGTGTGGATAATTTGATTTAATAATTAGCTACTTTACCCGCGCTTCGTGCGTTTTTCATGACTAGTGGATGCTCAATGTGACACACGCTTAGTAAAATATCTGAATACTAGCCGAATACCCGTTGAAAATCAACGGTGTCACATTAAGCAAACTCAGAATTTTCTAGTGGATCTTCTGGAACTATTATCCAATGCATCTAATTTCTTTCCTATACTTTTAACTTTAAAAACTCGTTTCTCATTTAAACAATAAACGCGTATACCAAATATCGTACCAAATGTTAATACAGGTCAAGTATCATTACACATACTGATACTACCGTTCATGAAATTGATGTTTTGGGGATTCCGATTGTAACATCATTATTTTGATCCTAATGCAAAGGATATTTGCTGCGAAAATGCTGAAATCATTTTCACAGATTTATATTAGGAACATTCACTTTAAACTATAATTTTTCTAAACCCTTATAAAATCTTTGTTTATTAAGTCAGTAGTCATAAATAGTCATAAATCTACCTCCTTCATGGTTATTCTCTGAACCAAAAGGTAGAGTTTACAGTTTAATTACTACGGTTTAACTTAAGAAATTGTAGCATTTGTTGAATTTAAAACATTAATTTTTTAAATAAAATCTGAATTCATTTTCATTGCATTTATTTACAATTTCAAAGAATATCATACATATTGACAAATATAGTGTGCATTCTATATATCACACTATTCTATGTAGAAAACGGAATAATTAAATATATAGCAAGTATATGAGATATACTTAGAGTCAAATAAAATTGTATGGAAACACTAAAATTTATAATGAATTTCTAAGTAACAATATTCTTATGTCTTCATAATTCTATTTTAAATTTATATTTATACAAGAATAATGTACATTGGTATGTAGAGTTTTAAATATTAATAGAATGAATTATATGAAATTCTACACAATTGATAAAAGCATTTCAATATACTATTATGTAAGTAGTTATTGTCGCTCATGAATATATATATTTCAAATTGAGTTTGTTAATAAAATTCTAAACCCATTTTACATATAAATATAAATTAAAGGTAAAAATTCACAAATTTGATTAATGGTTTCCCAGTAGGAATATTTTCCTTAATAGCTACTCAATTTATGTTAGAGACCGATTTTACCTAAAATAATTGCGGATAGAAAACATTTACGAGAATGATTATAAAAATAATTATGAAGCATTTATGAAATGGTTATAAACATAATAGTTAAATTATGAAAATAATTTTACATATTGCATCTATAAATATTATTAACTGTGGTTAATTATATTGGTGCCCAATTACTAAAAAATTCTTAAATGTCAATAAGACGTGGTCAGCAAACTACGAATATGGTATTATAGGTAGCCTTTACGCAGTTCATTCTACTATACACTTTTTCACTTTAGTAGTCGGATGAAGTCATAATATTTTTATTTTTAGCATGAATTAATGCAATGAATAATTCCTTCAACATTAAACGAAAACATTTTTATAAAAATATCCTTTAAAATTCGACATGTAACTATAACGCTCAAAAGCACAATACACAAATAAATGTAATTAATATATAAAGTTGCACGAAACATTTTAATGAACAGGAAAAACATTTTTGGAACGTTTTTATAATATGCATAAAGAGTCACATGCACATGTTTTAAATGTTAACTTTAGCATACTTTTATCGTTAACATATTTAACATTAATTTAGTACTTTAACATGGAAGAAAGTCATATTCTAGAAACATATTGGTGATTTACACTTCTTCTAATACTTCTTTATATACAATATTTCTTGTATAGAAACAGCCTTTTCTAGTTTTACCTTGCCCATAACTTTTTAAGATCTTTACTCTGATGTCTTCAAATCGTGATACTCTGGAGAATGCCACGTACAATTGTCCATGACTGAATACCGTTTCAGGTAGATATAATCCAACCTTACGAAATCTTTGACCTTGGGCTTTATTAATTGTCATGCTGAAAGCTGGACGAATGGGGAACTGTCTCCTTTTAATTTTAAAAGGCATATTTGTATCCGATGGAATCAGATCAATTCTTGGAATTAAAATTGTATTACAGTTTTCATTGCCAAGATTCTTAACCTCAATTGTGTTCGTATTGAGTTTTATAATTTTAAGACGAAGTCCATTGACTAAATTTTGCTGTATATCTAAATTTCGAATCAACATGACAATAGAGCCGATTTTTAAAGTCAGTTTGTGTGGGGGTAATCCTGCAGGGGTTAAACTATGCAAATATTCAAGAGGCACGTCAGCAAATTCTATCTGGTCATCACTGAGTAAGGTATCTACGCTGTAATATATTTTTTCATTGCCTTCTAATATTTTATGCACAATGTGGTCATTTATGGCAGCACAATGTTCATTTTTAGCACATAAAATAACATTATTCTTAAAATCTTGGACATGTTGGGGGTTCAACTTGTTTCCAAATATTTCTTCAATCAAATCTTTTTCAGTTGAGCATTCACGAGGAATTTCAACACTGTCTTCACACTCTTCAAATACTTTCTCTATTGTTCCATTTCCAATACTTAGTAACCAGTTGATGAAATGTTCCTGCCCCTCAGCTGCTCTCATATTTTTCACAAGTTTTAATTTTATTACTTGTGACCAATGTTCCCAAGATTTAATCGATGCTTCCATTATTGCAGCTCTAGATCCGTGTCTTACTACAGGAAGCACTTGTCTAAAGTCACCTCCAAACACAACAACTTTATTACCGAACAATTCTTTTCTGCCCGTAAGTTCTTTAAGTAATCTATCCAAAATGTTTAATGCCTTCTTTCCTATCATTGATGCTTCATCCCATAAAATTAGTGAGCATTTTCGCAGCAGCTCTCCTTGTTTACTATTTCCATCTATTTGAGAAACTGAATTATCTAATAGAGGCACGGGAAATTTAAACATGGAATGAGCTGTTCTACCTTGAGGAAGCAAATTCGCTGCGATCCCGGTCCATGCAACAGCGATGATAATTTTCTTTTGACCACGTAATATGTGAGTAAGGCATTTATATAGATATGTCTTTCCAGTTCCACCTGGGCCATCAATAAAAAATACATTTTCACGTTTTTCTCCATTTACTGCTGACAATACTTCGTTGATTATTTTCTTCTGATCAAGATTTAGGCTATTAAACATTAATTCGCCTTTCTCCATTTCTTGCTCGAAATTTTCAGTATTCTTTTTCACAACAGCACACCTATTTGGAGATGGGAGGTTATAATCCTTACAGAATTTTCCGTGCAAAAGCATGACATTTTCAATTTCTAATAAACAGTGATTTGATGCTGCTGTTATATCATCTTTTTCGCTAAAATCCTCTATGAGAAAATTTTGGAACTTTTGCCAAAGACGTTTCGGGTGTTGCGGATTGCAGAACACACATATTAAGGCAAATATATGTCGCATTTGTGCCGGCATTTTAAAAGTGGAAGCTTCTTGTAAGCATCTATCCCATTCTGTGTCGTCATCTATAAGATTTAGTTTTCTTGCAGCTTCCCTAAATGTTGTGCACACTTCTCCTTCAAACGTTTTGAGATCGTCAAATGATTTTGCTCCCTTTACATGCAAAAGAAGTATTCGGAGAAAATATAATTCATGTTGTATGGGGCTCACAGAATATAGGCGACCTATGATGTTTCCGCCACCTCGTTGCCTTTTTCTCCATGTACTTTCTGATTTGTTCCACACATAAAGATTTGGTATGTCCTGGTAAGCAATTTTTCTTGCTACCGAATCATTTTGATTCAATTTAAAATAAGCAGTCAAAGTTGTCTCCTGATTAGATTTCTTTTGCAACGCAGTTTCTTCTTCTCCTCTAGTAAATATAACATTCTGTTCCATGGGAAGATGCACTGCTAGTCTTACAATTGCATGAGACTGTGCTTGCATTTCGTATTCAAAAATTCTCCAAGCTGCTTCTGGTGCACTCACAAATCTCGAATCCATAAATGTATTTATTTCATTCCATTCCATATTTTCTCCTTGAATTTTTTGGGTTATTTGTATATTTGCACAATCATAGCCTTTATATATATACTTAAACAAATATTTCACTGCTTTAACAGTAGAACATACTTCTACATTGATATGTGCATTATACTTTTGTAATAAGAAGGCATTGTAAGGAACAATCCAACGATTATCGATACTTACAGAATTTCCTCGTATTTTCATTTCCAAATTCCTGCCATTGTTTCTCCTTTTGTATAAGGGATAGCCATTAACGTTTGTTTTTGTACTTTCTACGTAATCTTTTGGAAACATTTTTGAACATTTATTTTTAACCATACATGGCGAGAGTGGATTTAAATCTCCACATGGACCATGCACCATGCAGGATTGAACTAAGCTAAGTAATCGAGGAGAGTCAGGAATCTCGGCACAAACCATTTTATCAATTATTTGTTCTTCTCGGGGTTTATGCTCATCATCCAGAATTAGAAGCATGTGTACATGAGGCAAACCTCTCTTCTGAAATTCAATCACATACACATAGGCCGAAACCTTTCCAAATATATGATTTTTTGTAAGATCTTTCAGCATTTCCTTTACTTTTAGATGAAATACCCTTGCCACGAGATCTGGCCTATTTTCTGCTTTTTTCCAGGGTTTAAGGTTCTCCTGAATTTCAATCCACTTCGGGTTGCACGTAAACGTGATGAAAAGATCAGGTTTACCCAGTTTTCGAACAATTGCCATTGCATCTTGAAAGCGTTGCTGTATATTTCGTTGACTTCCAATGAATGTTGAGGGTAAAATAACCATTCTTCCTGGTAAAACTCCATCTCTTTCCGCTTTATTGTTTACGTAATCCATCAGTCCTTGGTATTTCTCACTTCGCAGTTGCTTTTGGTTATTGCGGATGTAACATAATCTCTCACTTTCAATAGTAATATAACTGTCACCAATATACTGTTGAAATAATTTTCCAGAACTGTGAAGCAAAGAGAATTCTCCACGATCCGATAATCGATAAGAGTAGAATTGCAAAGATGTAAGTCGCTGACGTTTATCTGTTCTTCGTTCAGGATTATGCTGTAGTCCAGGGTGCCAACCAAATTCACCATGAGGAAACAACAGGGGATAAACCATGGGATCTTTACAACCGTCTGTGTTTGATATTGATTTTATCCCTTCTTCTTTCGAATGGACAATAAGAACTCGTTCACTTGGTGGTTCTCCATCATTTCCAACAAAAACTGCGGCTATTCCAGATGCCGTTGGATAATTATATCGGCTATTTGGATCAGTTACAAAAAACATTGATACAGGAAGAACTTCTCTTCCAGCTTGCTCTGCTGCATATTTTTCTTCGTCTTCTACACTCTTCATCAATTTAAAGGAACTAACAAATGGATTAATGGAATTAATTAAATTTAGTAATTGCAACATAAGGTTTGCGTCGAGATTTTTATTTTCAGGTTTCTCTAAACGTTTTTATAAAGCAATTTCTGTATCTAGAAAGTATAAGCTTGCATACTTATATTCTTCTTTATTTGGGTGAACTGATCCAATATAATGATGGATTTGCCCTTGAATACGGAAACAATATGGTCCCCGTCCGGTAGGGTTTGATAGATTTGCACTCATTGACGCAAAAGCAAGAGAGCTGTTGTAGTTTCTGATATGCAATAAATACCTTTTTGTGTAAACATCATTTCTTTCAATTAGTTCTTTTAATAAAGATGGAACTTTTAATGGTTGCAATGCCACTTTACCATTATGACAGCAGAGTCTAAATCCTAAAGATGATTTTTCATCAATGAAATGTAATGCTTTACAGTTAATACATTTAATACTTAGAGGTCCTAAATTATTAATTTCTACATCATTATCTGCACATTTGTATAAAGCATCTAGATAATGTGGTCCTAAATTATGAACTTTCTGCAATCTGATTCTCTTGCGTGCATTTGTATTTTTCAGTTGTTCTTGTATCTTCCACTTTTCGTTCTGACGAGAAATTCTGTGTGCCTCGGCATCTCTTTCACGCTCTTCTTTTCTCCGTTCTTCATTTTCACGAGCAATTCTGTGTGCATCGGCATCTCTTTTTCGCTCTTCTTTTCTCCGTTCTTCATCTTCGCGGGAAATTCTGTGCGCTGCGGTATTTTTTTTTCTCTCTGTTTTACTTCGTTCGTCATCTTCACGAGAAATTCTGTGTGCCTCGGCATCTCTTTCTCGCTCTTCTATTCTCCGTTCTTCTTCTTCACGAACAATTCTGTGTGCCTCGGCATCTCTTTCCCGCTCTTCTTTTCTCCGTTCTTCATTTTCACGAGCAATTCTGTGTGCATCGGCATCTCTTTTTCGCTCCTCTTTTCTCCGTTTTTCATCTTCGCGAGAAATTCTGTGTGCTGCGGTATTTTTTTTTCTCTCTGTTTTACTTCGTTCGTCATCTTCACGAGAAATTCTGTGTGCTTCAGCATCTCTTTCTCGCTCTTCTTTTCTCCGTTCTTCATCTTCACGAGAAATTCTGTGTGCTTCAGCATCTCTTTCCCGCTCTTCTTTTCTCCGCTCTTCATCTTCACGAGAAATTCTGTGTGCTTCAGCATCTCTTTCCCGCTCTTCTTTTCTCCGCTCTTCATCTTCACGAAAAATCCTGTGGGCCTCGGAATCTCTAATTCTCTCCTTTATTCGGTATTCTTCATTCAATCTTTGTTTTCTCTTTCTTTCTTTTGCAGATGTTGATGGACTTGCAGCTTTTCTTTTTACCGGTCTACCTCTTGCCATTCTCAACTAAAGTTATGTTTAAACTTCTTACACAAAATTGTTTTAGTTCAATTAACAAATACCTTTTTTCACTGTGTTGAAGATAAAATTTTATGTGATATTACAAAATTACATTTTTGTACTCAAATATTACCCAAATATTGTTATTTAAGAATATTTTTAAACAGACATATACATGAAAATAGTCTAAATTTGATAAAATGTCAATTATTAAGACATCAGAGAATTTCCACTTCGATCACGAAATTATGTCCAGCATTTTAAATTTTAAAAGATTTTTGCACAGCAATTCATTACATTAAATTTTATCATAAATAATTATATACGTAAATACATAAATTTTTACGATTGGAAATGTAACTTCGTTTATATTTAATGTGAGCAATTAAATTATAACTACAATAAACCAAACTGGAGACTTATAAATATCTCTAAGATATAAATATTCTTAAAACATGAAAGATAATGCAGTCATAATCCAATCACATATAATATGACGGAATCAAGTTAATTTGCCAATAAATGATTATAAATCAGTTTTGTAAAATTATTTTATATAACAGTGAATGTGCTAATTCCGAGAGTTCTTCTGGTAGAAGCAGTTAATAGTTATTTTCACTACTTTGTACTTTGACTCTCTTAACATTCATCAAATTAGTCTTTAGTGAAAGCCTACATTTTTGCACTTGGAGGTGTAACTCATTTTATATTTAACATAAACAATCAAATTCTAAATACATTAAACCAACTGGAGTATTATAAAAATATCTAATGTATCAATATTCTAAGAACATGAAATATAATCCAGTCATAATGTAATTACATATAATAATATGACGGAATCATATATTATTTAAACAGTATTTTATACAAAAAGAACTCAGATAAGTTTAAAAGTAATAGTAAGTTAAATGTAATAGTAATTAAATTTCACTACTCCGATGATGAGTTTTATATAAGATAGAATTCAATAAAAAGTTATGACTGTACATTACAAAAAGCACAGAAGAAAGAACTATATCACTCATTATACAATACAATTCACACTATTGATAGAAAACAGAGCTTAAACTGTGCTTCTCAAAACAAAAATATATCAGACTATTTATGAAGCAACTAATAAAATTAAAAAACATGAAGTAGAACATTTAGTTGACATCAATGAAGCTGATGCAGTATTTCATATCAGATACTTGACGAATGCTCATCTTGTAGAACGTTTGGCAAATTTTATTACTGTTCTTACCAATTTCACTTTTATAATCAGAGAAGTAAATGTTTTTAAACTCACACTTTTCTCTTATAGTTTTCCTCTACTCATCAGAGTTAATCGTTGAATTACTATTCCATTATATCACAGGAAAATAAGATAAAGTTGCAGCACACTAATTACAAAACTATAATATTTACAATTGATTAAGTTAAACAACGGAAAGAAAGTAATAAACATATTCCGTCTAAAATATAACCAACAGCACTGCAAAAAAGCTTGTCCAACTGTAAAAGAATAAAAATCGCTATAAAGTTTAATTGTTTCTTTTCGTACGACGATATTAATAAACAGACGATATTAATAAGTTATTTTTTCATTAATTTTACCTTTAGATCCATGCAGACGATTATGCATTTGCCGCGCACAGACGATTATAACTTCTCTTACATTTCTGCAGAATTTTTCAAAATTAATTCTGTCATTACGGCAGACGATAATTATAGGTAATTAGTTAACGTCTAAATTTCTTGCAAAATATTTAAAATTTTAATGCCGTGATCGAAAACATAGTTTAAGTATTACACAAAATATGGAATATGTGCGTGTAAATAAAAATGAAGTAACTGAATTTGAAACAAAGTGAAAATGCATGTATTTAACATCTGCGATATTATAACATCTGCGATTACATTAACATCTGCTCTGAACCCATTTTCTCATGCCAAATATATTTCCAATATAAAATGTTTTTAATATCTTGTTTAAGACTGATTTTTTATAGCCAAGGTCAGAATTTAAACAGTTAGAGATATAAAATTTACTTCGTTATTTACATTCACCCCACTGCTCGATCCTCAAAGACACTTGAAACAATCCCGAGGTCTATGCGGGGTATTGGAATGAAAAATCTGTAGGTTTGGAATAGTGGTTTATAGGAAGGATTGTACGGCCACTATGGTTGCCGTCCTCATTGAGTTCAATGTGTGGCACTTTCTCGGCCGTCCAAACACATATCTCACATCTTCGGGTAGGTCGGATGGTCTAGTTAGAAAGAAAATACAAGTCTCAAACTCATCGGAAAATGCGATTTTTATCGAATTTGCATTTTGGACGTTTTGAGTTGGAGCACCTACTCAAATTAACATTTTAGAAAAAATCGATTTTTCGGCAGTTTTAACAAATGATTAGACCATGTACCAAATTACAGGTCTCTATCGTATTTAAAATAAAGCGTTTCCCATTTATTCGTCAAATTAAACATTTTAGAGTTACCCCCCACCCCTCTTTATAAACATTTAATTTTAGTTACGGAGATATTATCGAACGATTGATCCATATACCAAGTTGCAAGTCTCTACACAGATAAGGTGTTCTTCATTTATTCCGTAAATCCAACATTTTAGCTTGCAGCCCATCTAAAGTAGCAAACTAAAATTATACACTTTCTTCTTTTCCAACTATCTACCCACACACCAAATTTAAAGTTTCAATCGCATCGCAAAAAATCATTTTATTTATTATCATTTTATTTATCGAGCATTTTGGTATGGAGTATCTTCTCCTCTTTAAATTTAAATTTTAGATGAAATTAATTGCTTTAATGTGTCTTATCGAATTGCTCACTCATGCGTCAGATTTTATATCACTATCTTGCTTAAAAGAAGAAGTTTTGGTTTGCGGCACCCTTTCATTAACAAATATTGGAAATGTGAAATCACACACCTTCTTCAATTTAAATGATCTACCCTTGAACAAAATTTCTAGTCTCTATCTCATCTTGAATTATGTTTTTTATCATTTCGTATTTTGAACGTTTTGGTGTGGAAAACTGCCCTTCTACAGAAAAATTTAAAAAAAAATAATTTTCCCGGAAGTTTATTCATACGATAAACCTGCATATCAAATTTAAAAACTATCTTACTTAAAAGAAAACGTTTCTCATTCAATTCACAAATGGAACATTTTGACGTCCGACACACTTTAAATTAGCAAATATTTCATAAATAAAATTATACTCGTTCTTCCTTCCGAACATTATATTTTTACTCCAAATTTAAAGACTGTATTTCATCGCGAAGTATGTTTTTTTTACCATTTACCATTTCGAACGTTTTGGTGCGAAGCACCCTTATGTTGGACATTTTTGAAATACTCGAATTTCGTTAATTGTACTATTGACTCCAATTAATATTTCATTTAAAAGAATACGTTTCTCATTTATTCCTGAAATCGAACATTTTGGTGTGCGGCATCCTTAAAGTAAAATGTATTAGAAAAATGAATTTATACACTTTCTTCCTTTCAAAAAATTTACCAGTTCACCAAATTTAAAGTTTGCATTTCGTCGCAAAGAAGTATTTCTTGCCTTTATTTCCCTTTTCAAACGTTTTGGTTTAGAGCACCCCCTTCAATGAACATTTATGAAAAATCTTTTCTTCTTGATTTTTTTATTAAATGATCGACCCATATACCAAATATCAAGCCTTTATAACATTTTAAAAAGAGTGTTTCTAATTTATTCGGCAAATCGAATATTTTGGAGTGCGTCATCCCCCAAAGTAGAAAATATTGAAAAACTGAAATTGCACTCTTTATTCTTTTCAAATTATCTATTCGTACACCAAATTCGAAGTCTCTATCTTAACCCATTTTCATAATTTCACTTTCCGAACGTTTTTTTGTGGAGCACCCTCATAAAAGAACATTTTTGAAAAACCGTATTCGTCATGGGTGTTTTTATCAAATGATTAGCCCGTACACTAAATTTCAAACCTCTATCATATTGTAAACGATGCGTTTTTCATTTGCTCGTCAAATCGAATATTTTAGTGAGCGACACCCCCCCTACAATAGAATATGTCGGAAAACTGAAATTGCACACTTTCTTCCTTTCTAACTATCTACACGTATACCAAATTTGAAATCTCTATCTCATGTTTTCTATCATTTCACCTTTCGAATATTTTCTGCGGAGTACCCCCCCCCCCTCGTGCACCTTTAAATATTATTTTTAAAAAACTCCATTCTTCTTGGATTTTCTATTAAATGATTCGCCCATATACCAAATATCAAGCCTCTATCACGTTCTAAAAGGAGTGTTTCAATTTTATTCCGAAAATCGAACATTTTTGTGTGCGACACCCCCTAAAAGTAGAAAATATTGAAAAACTGCAATTGTACACTTTCTATCTTCTAAACTATCTACCCGAACACCAAATTTCAAAAATCTCTAGCTCATCTCGAAATATGTTTTCTTATCATTTCACCTTTCGAACGTTTTCCTATGGAGCACCCCCTTAAACGAACGTTTTTGAAAAACTATAATCGTCTTGGGTGTTTTCATCAAATGATTAGCCCATATACCAAATTTCAAGCCTCTATCAAATTTTAAAGTAGCCGTTTCTCATTTATTCGGTAAATCGAACATTTTGGTGTGCAGCACCCCCTTAAGTAGAAAATATTCGAAATCTGAAATTGTACACTTTCATCCTTTTAAACGGTCTACCCATACACCAAATTTGAAGTCTCTATCTTATCGCAAAGCATACTTTCCTATCAATTCACTTTTCGAACGTTTTGGTGTGGAGCACCCCCCTAAACGAACATTTTAGAAAACTATATTCATTTTGGGTGTTTTCTTAGCCCATATACCAAATGTCAAGCCTGTATCAAATTTTAAAGCAGTCGTTTTTCATTTATTCTGTAAATCGAACATTTTGGTGTGCGGCAACCCCTTAAGTAGAAAACATTCGAAATCTGAAATTGTACAATTTTTTCCTTTCAAACGGTTTACCAATAGACGAAATTTGAAGTCTCTATCTCATAGCAAAGCATGCTTTCCCTTCATTTCACTTTTCGAACCTTTTGGTGTGGGGCACCCCCTCTATAGAACGTTTTCAAAAAATTCGATTTTTCTAGGGGGTTTTATCGGACGACCGAGCCGTGTACCAAATTGCAAGTCTCTATCTATTCGGGAAGTGCCTAAAAAAAGCGTGACAGACAGACAGACAGACGGACAGACAGACAGACGGACAGACAGACGGACACTTGGCAATTAGTATATATAGATTAAAAAAAAATTAATTTAAATATTAAAATTATATAGCGCACATTTTTTATAGACACAGTGTTGTGTTTGAAAAGTGTTTGAAGATCCGTATCGTCATTCTGAATTAGGATTTAAAAAGAAATGAATGCATCTGTAAACGGAAACAGATTGAATAAGACCAAAATAGAAATTATGGCTTGAGTTAAAAGGCTCGACCAATTTGAAAATGCGTTTTGAATTTTTTAATTATTCTTTTGCATCGCCATCCTTAATTAGAATTTCTGAGATCAAATTTGAGATAAGATTTACCTGAGACAGTTTTGCGTTCTTTATTTATTAAGATCGTAATGTTGAACAATGGCAGTAGACGTAACGACGCAAGTTTTTACAACACTTTGACCCGAAAGTTTAATTAGGCCATAAACCGAAGAGGCTACGTATAGCCACTAGAATGGTTAAAAACGTTGACCAATTATTGAAGATGTCTGATCCCATTGCCCTAAGGTCGGCCAATCAGAGCGACAAGGGGCGTTACAGATGCATGTTATTTTATATTAGTAAAATAGATCGGATAAGTTTTGAATGAAAATCTAAATCATTTTATTGACAGTCAGTTTTACTGTTGCCGGTATACCGTCTCAGTATTTATTATTCTCGGGAAAGAAGTTTACGTTTCAGAAACTGGCTGTTACTACTATACCTTTTGTTTTGTACTGCTTACTAGTAGCGTTTTACCCACAATAATCAAATGTGATTACTGATAGATTTAATTTAAACACCTCTTAATGACTCTGCCTCTTAATGACACATTTTGATAGCACTTTGTAAAGTATTATTCAGAAACTACTTCGTAAATAAACTACTTCGGCTATAATTGAATTTAGAAATTTAAAAATAACATTTTTTTAATAAAGTTATTTTATCCAATTTGTTTTAAATAATTCCAAACAATTAGCAGGTCGTTGGATTTCTTATTAAAGTATAACTTGCAAGCAGGGGAGTGTTGCCAACACTTGAACTTGAACACATAGAAGCTTATATAAACAGACTTCAAACTTAGAAAAAAAGCAAAAAGTCATAAATTGGCTGAGTGCTAAAATTCCGAAATATGAATACATCTAGCTATAAAATTGCTACGTTGGCAACCCTGAGAGTACAAAATAGTGGAGACAATCCACACTTTAAATAGTTTAAAAAACAATAGGTTTTGTAAATTATCACTAAAATATCAATTAAGCATAGATAGTTTTTGTAGATGTTCCACTACTGTAATAAGTAATGTTGTTAAGGAGTTGCTGTTTTGATTATGAGAAAACATTATACCACATCAAAAGACGATAGTACTACTGTGTTCATTATGCAAGAAAATAGTACTTGTAATATAAATTTACATATATGTAATTAACTTAGCTTGACTGATTCATTGCCAAAATAGAACAATGAATATATTTATATTGAATGGAGATACAGAATCTAGGAGTGAAAGTTATATGTATGAAAATTATTAAATTTTTAATTTTATTCCCGAAATACAGCCCAGATTTGTACAACGTGCTTCGATTTGAAGGCAACACAGCGCAATTATCATTATCCATTTATCATCGATGTCCCAGATAGTAGTAGCTATCGATAAGGAACAAACATATTGAAGAAAAATTCAAAACTCTTTCACAATGTCATAGTCACGTACGGGAAATTGGATATATAATAATTTTTCACTACTAATAGCAATGTGTCCAGAAATCATGGAACTCTAAAAGATGAGCAAGATAGGATTTTATTCAACGGGGATTTACTTTACATTTTATTTCATTTCGTTAGAAACTTGTGAGAAGTGGGCAGATCCTGATTTGAGCTAACAGGCTGGACTTGCCAGAGTGGCAAGGGCTATGGGGGCACATATTTAGGCAGGAGTGTTACTGGGTGGAGTCGTGTTTTTGGGATGGGAAATAAATTTTTATTTTCATCTTCTTACGAGTTTCAAAAGTGACAGAAAGAAGCGGGCGTTTACTATTGTTATTCTAAATGTTTTTACCTAACTAATTAAACTTGAACATGTAAAAAGCAACAATGATATAAAAATCTTTATGAAATTTGGCCAACTTATTACTTTTTGACTGAATGACTTCAAAAGTAATAATTTAGCCAAAATTTATGGCATTCAGTAACTGGGACATAATAAAAAAACAGTATTTGGTAATTTTAATTTTCAAAACTGGAATATCTGCATTTTTCTATTTTCAACTGGCAAAACTTTGTTTGACTTTGTCAAAAGTGTAAGAAAAAATAAAAACACTGATGTATATCATAGTTCGAGATGAAAGTTTTTTTAACACTCTAATTACACATGGATATACAAAGAGCAACAAATGTAAAAAACTATTGAAATATGAAATGCAAAGGGCAACGAATACAAAAAAATATTCAAGCATGTAAAGCTATTGAAGTATGTAATTGAAGTATGTATTGAAGTGTGTGATATTGAAGTAAGAACAACGTTAATGCCCGCGTCTAGTCCTGCAAAATATGAATTACTCACAAAAAACGACATAAAATACAACATACTAAAAAAATAGTTGAATAAAATAGTTTCATTACATAATGTGATGTAAAACAAATTAAAGTATAGGATATAAAATGTGATGGGATCTAAAATGTTTGCAGATGAATAATACTTTTTGACTAAATGAATTTAATATGTACTCGCATTATAGATGTAAGTTTGTTACACGGCAAGGAAAAAAATTATTATAATCATTATTATGCTGAACAGAGAGGTACTTAAGATAAAATTATTGAAGTTTTTCTGTTCTTAAATACAAATCATCGAAGTGAATTGAAAATCAGGTTCAATATTTAGATAAGTTCAGTAAATGATGAAAAGTGGATTAACTCTCTCTGCAAAATGATTCAGTAAATGGTATACATTCCAACACTCTTATGAAAAACTTGAAAATAATGAAAGTGAAGAACAGTGCAGAATAGTAAAATTTTTAATCCATCCACTTTTTAATCCCATGAAATTACATACTGGCAATACCAGAATACCCGCATTTTCGGAGCAATGCCAGTATTAAAATACAGACAAAATTTGACTGGATTACATAACTTACTGAAGATGCCACTCAAATCCCGTTGGTTTTCAGCAACCCCCACCATGCTTTCTGAAAGTTATGTCTACCGTGAATATTACGTAAAAGTTTAGAGTAACTGGAATACATTAGTGAAGCTGCACTCTGGATACGAATATCACAACATCACTTCACGATAAAAAAATTGTCCAAGTACAAGAACCTAAGTACAAGAAACAAGAATTTCATACCAAAATAGTTATGACATATCAAAATGGTTTGAGCCAAGTTTTCGTTGAATCCAAGCCTGACTAACGCAGGGGTAAACTAAGCAGCTACCCCTGGCCCCCATGGCAGAGGGGCCCCAAATTAAGAAATTGCAACATCGAAAAGTTAACGACTGTTTCCTGAAACAACATTTATGCCAGCGAAGAAGGTATTTCCAATAGAATTTCGTTCAATTTTGGGCATATAATATACCGCACTAATTCAAGATCTCGAGCATGTTGGCTTTTTGGCTATAATGAAATAGTTGCCAATAATTTAAACTCCATTAAATTAGGTAAGAACTTTATTTTGTATACATTTTTCTAGAATGCAGATTTATTTTTTATGAAACTATTTTTGTTCATTTTATATATGTCGAGAGATGAAGGGGCCCTAGAGGAATGTTTGTCCCATGAATTTTACTATGAGGATTTAGTCAGGCTAAGTCTGGCTTTGGCAAGACCGAAGATGTACTTTCCGGCACCCTGATTTGAGGCAGGATTATTTCTTGTGCTTCGCGGGCGTTTTTCATCACGAAGAAACGTTTTCTGTGAGATTTCAATGCTTTTAGTAGAGATATTTATCAACATGATTAATCAACAATAATTTAGCAAACATTGCGAATTGAATTTTGCTGCCTAGCACTATTGATTCAGGCTTTTCAATATTTAAATTATAAATCAAATTTATATTTAAATTTTAAAAGAAAAATATGTACTTCCTCCCCACTAAAACACGTAAGATGACTCACCATTCGTTAAAATAAGTATGTACAGTAATTAATAAGTCCAGCAACACTGAAGCAAAAAATAAAGGGGAACAACAATCGTTAAAAGTGTGGTGTTTAATTTTTTTTCTTGGATGCTACCACACACATTATAATTTTTTGGATTTTTTTTTCTCAGATTTAATAAGGATTTATAGAGAAAAAAGAATCAAATCTTGAGGGCTGAGTTCTTTCTTGGAGTCTAAGAAATAGACCTCTGGAAATCGAGGTTTGTCATCTCAAGTAATACACTTTCAGCATCTTACATGGTGACTTGGAACGCTGCCTTATTTCAAAAGTAATCACAGGAATATAAATTTAGCTTAAAATCGTAGTAAAATATTTTATCCAAACAGTATAATTTTGCTGAAATTTATTTATATATCACTGATTTGATTTCTTTGAGATATTTTTCGAAAATTCTGAACTTTACATCCAATTTTAGGGGCCCATACCACGACCCGACGTCCCGTCCTGATAATGAGGACGTAGAACAGCTCCTTTGGAATTCCTTGTCCTCATTATTAATGTATGAGAAAATAGAAGACTTACAGTCTAGATATTTCTTTTAAAATACCATGCAACGAATTGGAAGAAAAAATGATAAATGGACACCGAGGAAATTTGCGAAAATCCTATTTATCATAAATTCTCTATGTCACTCCAACATGAGAAGAAAAAAATTCAGTTTCCGAAATAACCGCCGCTTTCTCCAGGAAAGTTATACCACAAGAATACATCCATGCTGCAATGAGTAACGATTGATTTATCACGTGTCCAAATAGTCGTTGCAAAAGACAAAAATCTTCAATTCTGATTGTCAAGTTATTCTGCGATATTTTTGCCTCGAATAAAAGGAGAATATATTTAGCGTATTAAATATTAGAATTCCAATGTAAAACTAAAATTTACGTTTCAGTATATATAAAGGGTTATGAAAATTATATGAGGAAGGACAAGTCTATTACGATTTTTTAAATCTTCTGAAAATAATCCATGTGTTAATGCAAACTTTTACCTTACTGCGGATTCCATATTTACGCTAATTCATACTAGAAAAATAACAATCAAATATTAAAAAATCTGATGTGGGCAGCACATGACTTTCCTTATATAATGCCATGAATTTACTACTTTGACAGTAGAAAAAAATAGATTATTTTTATAGTAATTATTTATATTATTTCCAAGATATTGAAGTTTCATCAATGAGTCATCATTTTCCATGTCGTCATCATCAATGAGTCGTCATTTTCCATGCCGTCATCATCAATGAGTCGTCATTGATTTAGCGTCATTTTTATCCATTTGGCAAGTTTTTCGTTAATTTAGCAATATTTAAAAAAGTCGCCCGTTGGCGATATTCCACCTAATTCGTGGCCAAAATCTCGCCAAGCGTTATGGACGAAGAAATAAGTTATTCGTACAGCAGATAAATGACTATTGGCGTTCAAATACAAAATCTAGATCCACGAGAATGATGTCGCCACATTTATCGCATGGTATTGCATATGAAAAGTGAACATGTTTCTCAATAGGAAATATTTTTTTGTTCATTTTATGTGACTTTTTGATAATTTTTTTAAAATGTCCAATATCTCGAGAACGGTTCATGTTAGCGTTCTAAAATTTATGTTAATCGTTTTCTAATGAAAAATTACATAAGAAATGTCTATTTGTGTAACTTTATTAGCGGTTTTGATTTTTTGATGATTTTATCAAAATTTAACTCGGAAATTTAGGTGGGTTTTGAACATTCTATTGCGTATAAAAAAGCAATAGGCTTCCAGTGTTTACGACTTGTGATTTTTGTACCAAATATCTTTCGAATCTGTTCATTCCTTCACCAGTTATCGTCTTCACAGGCTCCCTGACACACACACACACACACATACTTTCACACACAGACACACATAACTTCAAAAATGTTCAATTCGTACTCAGGGATGCTTGAAACGTGCTCTCCCGTCGAAAACTCGAATTCGAATTTTCGACCCCGTCACAATACTTCCCATATACATTATCTATATAAGGAAAGTAAAAACATATGATGTGAACAACAGAACGTGGCTTTCCCTACATAATTCAGTGAAGTTACTTCTTTCGAAAAAAAAAAGGATGTACAAGATCTACAACGCACTGATTTTATAGTTGAATTAAACATTTGGTATTTTTTCTAAATGACAACATATAAAACTATTTAGAAGAAATCTATTAACTTATATTTTGTACAAATCTCCCATGACAATTATCAATATTGATAGCCTCCACAATAGGCAATATAGACCATACATTAAAATATGTAATTAATTCATTATTTTGGCGTCCTTTTTACTAATTTAGCTTTATTTTTGCAATTTTGGCGATATATTTGTCAATTAGGCACCATTAAAAATCATCAAGTTAGTAAAATGTTACCAAAATTAGTCGCTAAATTTATCGGCAAGTGTTACAGATAGATGGATAGAAGAGCTTTTCTTGTATATAAAATAACTATTGGGAAATTGTTGGACATCAAAATGCAAAACTATTACACAAAATACCTTTCGCTCTAAAATGGAACGAACTAAATAAACGAGAATTAGGTTAACAAATTTGAAGTATAATATTGCATATAAAAATTGATCAAATTTTATGGTCGTTGATTTTTTTCATTTTATGTAACTTTTTTAATTTATTAGAAAAATGTGCAATATTGCGAGAATAGTTTATGCTAACATTCTAAGGTTTGTATCATTTGTTTTCTAATGTAAAATTATGTAAGAAATGATTATTTATGTCATATTACTAAAATATCTGATATTTTCAAAATTCCATTTAAAAATTTTAGGGTCTTCAGAATATCCGATTACGTTTAAAATGAACTGATTACTGTCTCTAATCGTACCAATTTTAATTTGAAAGGCTGCATGCGTTCTTGAGATATCCCTTCCACAGATTCATTGACACACATACACTAGAATATATATACACATACACACACACACACACACACACACACACACAAACGTACATACATACTATAATACACATACACACAGACATCATCTCAAAACAATCAATTCGAGTTCAGGGATGCTTAAAACGTGTATTGTGTCAAATATTAATTTCATGATTAAATAGGAGTAGACTATAGATATTTTTTACTCTCTTCGAACATTTTACAGCATTTTGTGTTTTAAATGTTATCGGCGAGATTACAAACAGCAGTGTGCAGGTGATGTAGAAAATTCGAATTCCGGTCACAATAGTTTCCCTATACATTATACTATGTATATAGTAAAAATAAAAATTACTAATTTAATTGCTTGGTAAGTTATATGATTTTAAAGGGCCACAACATTTTTTTTTTCATTTTAAATATTATTGACAAAATTGTGGTATTACATTTTAGCATTAAATTATAAACAATATTTGACAAAGATTATCTTATTGAACTACATGTTTAATAAAATTTTTAAGGGGACACAACGTTTTTTCGTTCATTTTAAGTATTATGGAGAAATTGTGGCATTAAATTTTAACATTATAAACAAAATTTGACAAACATTATATTATTGAACTATATGTTTAATAAAATTTTCATTTCATAAGAAAAATTTGATTTTTTAAAAATTCCTAGTACATTTTCTAATGTTAATATATTCACACCAAATGTTTCTTTTACATTCCTTGGAATATACTGCATATGATTGTGCATGGATTTTTATATGCTTTTGATATTAGATTTAATATAAATATGTTAGTGTCATGTATAGTGAAAAAGCGAGAAAATTTAAACTAATTTTAATTTAACATTCATTTAAAAAATAACTACAAATCTTAGTGTTAACTCCATGCATAATTTTATCAAATACATAAAAAAATATGTCCAAAGAATCTAAGACCTCTATATTTATTACAAAAAAAAAAAGGCTCAGCATTTTTAAAACATTAATGTCGGCAAAAAATGAACATGGAGAAAAACCAATCTAAAGTTTTCATTTCTGAGTTGCTTATATATTTTTATTTTGCAGAAAAACATTAATAATTTCTGAAATTATGAAAGTATAGATTTGAAATATTACCTACTGATTTATAAATGTTAGATTTATAATTTGAGCTAATAAAACTGAAAATCGATATTTTGAGCATTTTTAAGATACTATGCCTCTTAATATTTAATGTGAGATTTTTCAATAACCCCGTAGTTGGTGCTAACGCAAGTAAAACCTGCAGAACGAAGATGATTGATTTGCTACAGTGGAAACATAATTTTCAACATTTATATTATTCTATATATATTTAAAAATTTTATTTTCTATCACCTTTTTTAAATGTAAGGCTTTTTTTTTGGAAAAAGTGTCACCAATAAAAGCTTAATTTTCAGCCAGAAACTTTTGACATTTTTATACAGAACCCTGATGGGCAAGGAATATTCTTTGCACATATATTCCTCGCATTAGATTACTAAAAAGGCCGAACTAACGAAACCCATAAAAATCTTTCTATTTTTCCTGATATATGAGACTTCTTTTTGGCCCCAAAGATATCCCAGCAAGGAAAAGTAATCCCACAAATCACGAAAAACGAATAAAGATTGAATAAATGCAGTTTTTCACAGGTGTAATCTTTATGGCGAAAATAAGTAAGGGCGGCTTAGTGCTAAGATAAATGTACCCATAGGAAAAGTCCTTCTAATGCCTTCTGCAAGGCAAAAAAAGGAAAAAAGCCAGAAGGGAAAAAATGATTCGTTCACAAATCTTCCGAGTTAACATACATTATACTTTAAAAGAGTTTCCGTGGGAAAATCGATAGCATCAAAGGATGTGCCTATGCTGAAAAGATCAAATTTGACATTTCTTTTAAAAGGGAAATATAAAAAAAAATCTTTACAGAAGGAATATATTAATCCGAAATATTCGATAGTTCGAATACAATATCATTCCTATATAAATGGTCCAAGTCTTATTTATATAAATTGTATGCTTCCAATATTTTCATTTAGTTGAATCAACTCCACTTTTTTATGCCATAATCCATATTTAAACAACTGTGGATTTCCTTTTCCTTCTAATATTATAAGTAAAATTTTGAAAAGTCGGTAACGTTGAATCATATGACTACAATTAAAAAATGTTACCCTTCAGTTTAAAGGGCTTTGACAAAACTTCCCTTTAATAGACCCACTTTAAATGTACTTGACAATGTACCCCTGGGGAGTTATCCCCCGGGGGGGCCAATGACTTCACGGACACAAAAATCGTATTGCGGCTATTTTTAACAATGATTGAAACGATAAACTTTCGTAAACTAGAAATAATCCCTTATTAGGCAGGATTATGTTACATTTTGTTCTATGTTGCAAATTTAAAAGAACATAAAATTTTGAATATTTTTTTAAGTTTGTGCTAAAGTTTAAAAATATTTTATCTAGTTGTAGACTTTTCGATAACAAAGCCGAGTATAAAATTTCGTGAAAATCCACTAATATTTCTAGCAGCTATCGAATATGCAGGAAATCGACCATAGAAATCAGACAAACCGACACTACTCTGAAAATAATCAAAACGTGTTCAGAAGGTCTTAAAGCATCTATTGCCAACAAAATCTCGAAATCGAAATTTTTCGTCAAAACAATACTTTCTTAATACTACGTATGAGGAAATAAAAATGGTTCTACAGCATTGAATCTACAAATTTCGACCGAAATATTTTACACATAGTTGCTACATTGTCCGATAATATGACACCAATACATTTTTAATATACTTCATCTTTATGTACAAAGCAGGAAAAGTTTGAAAAAGTCGGTTGGTTTTTTAAGGACCGTAAAGCTTCTTTGTAAGGATCCTTGAAAAAATGTTTATGCATGTTCGCAGTAGTCGGATTTCCCTTATCCTGCGAAAAAGCCGGTTTTTCTTTATTACAGAAATTTTTATTTATAGTAATTTGGCTGGAGATTGTCAATGACACTCTATTTTTCCGAGGTATGGCATAACCATGTCTAATTTTTGGTATGGCATGACCATTTCTAACCTCAAGCATTTGCTCCTAATGTATCTCCGTCCAGTGACAACTTCCTCGCAACAGCTAACCAGCCAATGGGTCAAGGCGGAATGAAGGCGGAGCCAGAAGCCAGAGTTGGAGAAATACCAAGTCTGGCCCTGTTCAATTGAAAGTAGATCCTGCTAACAATAAGGCAAACCAGTTGACGCTAAGACTTGAAGTTAAATTCTAACTAATTTACGATGAGAAGATAAGGAATTGCCACACGCATCGACAGGTCACGTGGTCCTTAGGACCTCAAGCAGTTTCTCATAATATATATCCGGCCAATGACAACTTCCACGCAATAGCTCACCAACCAATGGACCCAAAGAAGAGAATTGAAGGCGGAACCAGACGCTAGAGTTGGAGAGATGCAAGTCTGAGTCAAAAAGACATTTTTTACAAAATAAAGAGTGTTCGACATTAATGCAGATGGGGGAAGTAACCGGGTAGAAAAGCAAATATGTCCACAACGACTGTGTCCAAAGATTCTTCAGATGACGTGGAAAGCGGAAGCAAAAGGCACCCTTTTACCGTTCAGGAGGATATTACATATTTAATTAGGAATTTTACTCTAAAGTCTATAAAAATTTTAGTCTGAGTCTGTCATCACAACCAGCTCCAAAAGCTTAATTGGAAAACTGAATGATTGCTAAAATATAAATTGATAGTTAAATAGATGGATACTAAATACAAATTCTTGTTTGTTCCAGACCGTCCAACTTACCCGAAAATGTAAGGTACCTCTTTGGACAGCTGGGAAGAGCCACCCACTTTAGATCGGAAAGCAATGGGGAAGACATTCACAGGGACCGCATTGTATATGAAAACAAAAATAATAATTTTAATAACTTTAAATAATAGCTTTAATAAAAATATAATAATAAGAAACAATGGCAATTTTAGAATGTTGCATTTTCTTTTTTCTTTTATGAATGATGTT
>OX578146.1:134005903-134038403 GCA_951213105.1 Amaurobius ferox | reverse complement strand
GGGATCCAGAGTCCATACACATATAAGAATTAAAAGCACAAAGTTACAGTGAAGGAAAAGATTCCAACTAGTCAATTGGCAACAAGTCTTGGAAATTAGCATAAATTACATCATCATTACGCAGTTTTTTACAAAATGCTAAGTAATAAGCCTTGTAAATTTCCTAGATCTTTCTTTTGTAATATTTTTGAGATGAGTGTTAAGAGCTGCAAATTGCGCCTATACTCATTTCACCTTTTATATTATACTTTGGATAGTGGTATTTTATAGGATATATATTTATATATATACATATATATATGTATATATACATTTTATATGTATATATATATATATATATATATACTTTCGTCAGGTATACAGTTGATGGTTTAGATCTCGTTCTGGATTTACGGAAGCTGGTGTGGGCTGAAAAACGACCGGGGCAAGAATTGGAAAAGGCGAGTAAATTAATAAAAATAGGGAAGTCAAGTTAGAAACAGAATTTTGAATTACTCTAAATTAAATGATTAACTAATAATTATATATGCCACTAAGAATTAGTAGTGTTAATTATTAATTGCTAACTAAGATATTAATAGTATTAATTATTAATTTATTTAGTCATCGGATCCAGGAGAAACTGGGAACATTAAAAAGTCGCGATCATACTATTTGTCGAGCAAATGATAAGATGACCAGCGAGAGTCAATTTAATTATAGTAAAGTTTTTTAAATTTTCTGGTAAAAATGTTTTCGAAATAACAACAGTAAGTGGCAGACCTTCTACATTTACTGTCGACAAAATTCTACGCAGTCAGGATTTCAGTGAAACAACTTTCACCCTTCCATGGTTTAGCCAATGCCGCACATCAGCATAGCGCTGTTGATGATATGACCAACTAAACAATGTCTTTACTTATCACTGGTTCGAAGAAAAAATCTGGTGTTTGTCTTGACTGGAAGCCTGTTCTTTAATGAGCATGTTGCATTAACGCCTAATATTACGAACTCTATTCAAAATGTTTTCTTAATTGATGTATGTATTCAGATTACTGATATTTGATGTTTTGGAAACCTTCACATTAAATGTCTTACGGCTAAAAATAAGTTTACACTAAAAAAACGGGTAACCAAGATAGTATGTCATTTATATAAGTACGATTGATAAATCTAAATAAACTATAGTATATTTGTAATCATCACTGGAAGGACTACAACTTTGCCCTATTTAAAATTAGATACCTGAAACGCAGCATACTGAATACCTGAATCGCATACCTGAATCGCATATTTTTTTTAATATGAAACACGCCCTAAAGAGTATATCCATGCGTCATTTTCAAACATTAATTTATAAGATTTATTGTTAGGCATACATGTAAACTAGTCATTCTATAAATCTAAGAGGATTCTTGTAAGCACCAATTATTGATGATATCAATTTTTTTAAAATCAATGTCTGAAATATGAGTTTTTGGCGCACAATCGGCAAAATTTTTTAAGAAATAATTTGAAAATAATTTTGAGGGCCTTTCTCTTCAGGAAATGGGTCCTGTGAGTATTCAGATGTAAGTTTTATCACCCTTCATTGAATTGGGGATAACGAGATTTAAAAATATGTTTCTTTCTGTTTGCTTGTCATGACCTTTTATAGCTCTAAAAAGGGTTTATTTATATGCATTTTCAACTACTTTATCAACCCTTCGACACCCGAGTGGCATACCGCCATTTGGAGTTGAAACTCCTGTGACTCACAAAATAATCACTTATATGCACCGAAACTCCTCTTTTCAGACAAAATATAACTTAATTAGGTAAAGTAAAACATAAAGCTGTACATTTTCAGTTTATTCATTTCTGAAAAATGTACCCGCTATTGCTCGGGATTAAAACTAGGGAATAATTGAATTCCTTTACACAATTTTTCGAAAGACGTAGTCGCACCCTCGCCGACTTTAATAAAATGAACTGAATCGAAGACTGAGAAAAAATTAACTGTTGCGTAAAAGACACATCAAATAAGCCTTTAGTTCCAATGCATGTGTATCCGAACGCAATACTTTAATACGCATCTGAACAAACGCCCACTATTAGCTAAAACAATGCCCAGTTGTCAACCGCCATCCGGAGAACGAACGAAATCGAAAATTTCGATTTTTATGCTCTTAGTTGATAATCACCAGAAAATACTAAAAAAAATATATATATTTAAATGCAAATATATATTTTTATGTTTCCGCCAAACTACAAAATTGTGCAAATATTCTTTATTTAGATCAAGCAAAATAAGAAAACACAAAAAAATAAAGCATGCATGCTTCGATGTATTTAAAAATAAATAAATAAATATGGAAGGGAATGTCCTACGGATTCGAGTTAATGATTGTTAGAAAGAACATTCTTTGATCTTTCTAATGATGTCAAGATGGAAACTCTGTAATAATATTTTCGATCGCTAACGTGAAAATAGCTATAAATTATGCTTCATAAAGTAACTAAAAAGTTAATTCGAGTTTTGAACAAATCTTGACGAGATCTGTCGTATCCGAAGTTCAACTTACCCACAACCGAATTTCGCGGTTGCCTGAGGCTTAAATTTTGCTTAGATTAGAAGATTAGATTTGTCGGTAGATAGAAAGACAAACATCT
The DNA here is from genome assembly GCA_951213105.1 of Amaurobius ferox. Taxonomy (NCBI): domain Eukaryota; kingdom Metazoa; phylum Arthropoda; class Arachnida; order Araneae; family Amaurobiidae; genus Amaurobius; species Amaurobius ferox. Next base: position 134,035,772 of record OX578146.1, on the reverse strand, counting down.
TCTGATATTATGCAAGATCTAACGTTAAAATTGAATATTTTCTCGTAAGAAGATGTACCTAAACTATAAAAAGAAACTGCAATTACGGAAAATAGGAAAATCAAGATACAAATATGAAAAAGTGAAATGTGGATAGGAATAATTCAATGTCATACGGAATACGTCACGTGACTGTGACAGAACACCGTAACAGAACAACGAACGATTGTTGACGGGTTAAGCTTAATGCGGAATAAGTTTATGTAAAAAATATTTTCGACTTTGTACAGCTTTTATACATAAAATCGAATATTCCAAAATATGATTCTGAGCAGAATAGTTTTTGGAACCCACATTCGAATATGGCCAAACTTTTTGTAAAGAATGCTACTCGATCCATATATATATTATGATAAGTTCTATTCTTCTACACCTCGTTCAGGAACAAAGGGTATAAAAATACCAATTTTAACGGTCTGTTATGATTTCGTATAATTCGAAAGCATCTCAATTGATTTACACACGTTTTTGCCCAGTCAAGTTTAATATTAGCACATGTATGTGTGGACGATTTCAGATTTTATATCCCTGTAATTTTATTTCAGTTTCCTACGGATCAACAGCGAATATTTCTGTTAGTGCATTATATATAGTAAGGAAAATTTAAATTGTGAACTTAAATCACCAATTTGGTTGGCTTGAAAATTCATCGGTAAAACTTCAAATTTCAGAGAATGTAAATTTTTCAGGCACGTACGTTTTCAATTAATCTGGGAAGATACTTCCAATTTATTTTCCTTTCCGTAATTATGTGCGAAGAAAAATAAACCCCTTCGCGGAAGGAAAATGTCAATTAAATCTTCAAGCTCTTAATTTCTGTTTTCGCTGTTCAGCACTCACATCACGTCTTGCGTTCGTACGATCCAATCAGTAATCACATTATCACAGAATTAGGAATCTATGACAGACAGAAAAATTCCTATTTTCCTTTTGAAGCATAATGTATGGCATAGGGAAACTGCTGTAATGAATTCAAAATTCGTTGTATTTACATGAAGTGCATATGAGCGACAATTAACTGTTTTAGTATGAATTGCGTGTATGAGGTTTTGAAAAGTAGCTACTCCGTCTCAGAAACTATTCGCCCAATTTTTCTTAAATTTGGCATTATGTGGATTGTGACTTTAGCAGGTGCTAAGTATACGTTGATACAGATCAGAAAAATACAACAGGTCCTTTTTCTACAATATTTATCAAAAGTTGAAATCTTTAAAAAAATACATTTAATTATTTATTATATTGTAATATTTGTTTAAAATATTCAACGTCTTCAATATACACTACAAAACACAAGTCCCGCTGTGAGCTGAAACATATTTAGGAGAGATGCAATGGTTATGCATTTATTTTGAAAATTTACATAATTCTGCGGGCAATACAACCTTTAAATGTAACGGGATCATCGTGCAGCTGATCAGTTTGCAGCAATTATGGCTGAATACGATATACACTGTCGCGGAAAAGATGTTACATAGTTTAAAAAGGCCACATTCTTAGACAATTCCAGACGAAATTCAATTCCAGACGAAATGCACGGAGCTTGCTGAAATCCCTGGCACTGGATTGCGAACTTTCCAGCGCATTATTAAATATTGGAAAGATGGCGGTGAACCAACAACTTTGCGGAAAATATATGGTCTAAAAACAGTCCTAAATAATTGTGACAGAAGATCACTAAAACGCTTAGTGAAATTGAATCGCAAAAAATCAACCCTAGAACTCACAATCATGTTCAATAGTGGAAGCAAGACCATTTCCACTCGCACGATGAGAAGAGAACTCAAAGGACTGGGATTAAACAGCTGTGCCCCAAAAAGGAAACCACTGGTTTCTGAGAGCTATCAGAAAAAAGACACCTATTCTCTAATTAATACAAAGAATAGACTGACTCAATGGGGAGAGGAGAGAATCATGTTGTCCGAGGGATCCAGATTTACTTTCTTCCAACATGATGGACATATCAGGATTAGAAAAGAACCGCGTGAAACATTGGATTCCTTCCTATACTGCACCTACTGTACAGGCCTCAGGGAAAGTGCTTTGATCTGGGGTTGTTTCTGTTTGGCTGACCTAGGTACAGCAACACTATGCAGCAATAAAATGAAGTCAACTGCATATTTGAGCAAACTGAAAGGCTCATATTCCATCACTGGTATTTTTATTTCCCTGAGGAAAATGGCGTATTCCTGGATCACAACGGCACGATTCGGGTGCTAAAATTCAGAAAGATTGGTTCAAGGAGCAGGAGGCATCATTCGCACACTTGAATGCCATCACAAAGACCTGACCTCAACCCCATTGATGATATGTGAAATATACTAGAGAAGCAGCTAAGGATGTGTAATTTCACTCTTCCTTCATCAACCAAAAAACTTGGCAAAATGTTATGGCAAATCTCGCCACAAATAAGCGTTGAGACATTACATGAAGTCATAGACACAATGCAGTGATGATTGCATGCCGTAATTTGTGCTATAGGTGGTTCAGCGAAATATTACCGTGCACGATATTTTTTTTTTGACGGGCAGTGTATGACTTATTCCATTTCTTTATTGTGTAGAAAAGTAACAAGTATTTGTGTACTTTACCGACACCTAAATATTTCTACCCAAATAAAAGGATGACGAGCCAATTATGATATATGTGTCACTTTCAGTATACTATACCATATACAGCTTGAAGTTCTATGGTTCAAAATAGCTACTTTCGTCATAAAGGTTTTAAAATTATATAACATATTACTGAAAGTTAATAGAGGATTTGTAGATTTAAATATTCAAAGGTAAGACACTTTTTGATATATATGCATTGAAATGTAAAGATGCTTCAAAATTTAAATTATTAAAATGTAAACATTTTTTAAAATTCAAAATTTCGAAAATTAAACACAGGATTCTAAAAGTTCAAAGTAATGAAAATAAACAAATGTTTTTCAAATATTAATTTTCGATGTAAGAACATTTTTGAAATAAGAAAGAACAAACAAAATATTTTTTAACTTTTACGCTTTTACCATAGCTGCATTGTGCTATTGAAATGAGCCAATTTCATTAATCAATTTATGCATTTAAGCTTGTATTTCTGGTGATGAACTTGATCTTAACTTATGAAAATTAACTCAAATAAAAATTAAATGAATAATGAACTTAATGAAAATTAACTTAAATCAGTGATGAACTTAATGAAAATTAATTTAAATGGGGTATGGTTTTAAATCAGTAAACTTAAATGAGTATTGAACTTAAATAAGTGATGAACTGAAATAAGCTAGTTTTATTAAGCAATTTATGTATTTAAACTTGTGTTTCCAGTAATTTATGTTTTATTATTATATGCATTTTGTTTAGTCCCCTACGTCTGGCAACCATATAAAGAAATCTCATAGACTGTAGTGACAGAATTCTTTAAATTTCGCCAACAGGGGTTGTAATGTACATTAGAGCTTTCCTTTAACTAAACCGCGCTGAAAATCAGCAAAGTTTAAGTAGAAACCGAATGAAATGTGGATACTCAATTTCATATGATTCACTTGAATTTTTTAAGAACGGCTCATACTAACCACTAAATAATAGTGTACTTTTATTTATGTATAAAATATCTATCAATGTAATACTCATTTCATAGTAGTGATCATATTATATCAATGATTTTTTTACTTTTAGATCAAAAACGCAAATAAAATTATTTCATTTAATTTTTAAATATTAGATACATATAAGATGACATGGTAATGACACCTGGCAACTCTTGGCAAGTTTTGTAAACTTCTTGAATCTTGCTTCCAATTTTAGTTAAAAATTCCAAGACGTGTCAATTTTTCGAGACTGAGAGTATATAGCGGATCAGTTAAATGGAGTTCTTGTCATACGAGTCAAAATGCATTGCGAACATGTCAGTGTTCTGGGAATATAATTGTTTGTTTCAAGGACAAGTTCTCATTCTTCCTTAAATGTAATGTTAGGGACACGACAACAACAACAACAACAACAAGGACAAGTTGATCATTTAATGGTTGTTTTATATGCCTGACAGTTTTATGTTATCTTGTAAAGATAGCTTGAGTTATTAACTCTATGCTACTCCTGCTTACGCTAGTGCCGTCCATATGGGTGATTTAAATAAAAGTGTGAGTTATTAAAAAATTCGTTCCTGCTAGTGTTATCCATATGGTGCTTTAAATAAAATTGTGAGTTATTAAAAAATTTGTTCCTGCTAGTGCCATCCATATAGGTGCTTCAAAAAAAAGTGTGAGTTATTAAAAAATTCGTTCCTGCTAGGGTCTTCCATATGGGTGCTTCAAATAAAAGTGTGGGTTATTAAAAAATCCGTTCCTGCTAGTTCCATCCATATGGGTGCTTTAAATAAAAGTGTGAGTTATTAAAAAATTTGAACCCCTACCTTAGAATACAGCCATGATCCAAGACGATACATTTAATGGTATTGCCAGATACTTTAAATCGACCATTTTAAACAAGCTACAACATTCACAGCAGAAAATTTTGAAAATACACATTCTGCTTCTCGTCACGTTTGTTTTCATTTAATCTCTAAATAGTTCGAATTAATTTTCCTTATTCTAATTATTGTGAAGAAAAATAAACCTTTCCGCGGTAAGCGAATGACGATTATACGTTCGAATTCTTAATTTGTATCCTTTATTAAGAATTCACCTCACGCCAAGAAATCTCACCACCAATTTGTAAATCTAATTCAAAAGAAAGACGGAATATTATTCAAGAAAAATAGCCTTTTAATATTGGACACGTAGATTAATTATATGGATTCCAAATGACATATCACTTATAGATTATTAATAATCAGTATTAAAAGAAAATTGGTTTCTGGAAATCTGGGTTCTGAGATACTTTTTCTCATACAATATCTAAAATTATTTTGATCGACTTCTAACCTAAAAAAAATTATAGAATATAGAAACATATTTTGAAAATATCGTTAAATAGTTATTCTATAAAAATTTGCGTAAATAGCCTTTACAGCATTTTTAGCTGGAGAATGTAAAATCACATCGAGAAAATTATGATGAACATGAACCAGTCAATGTGTAAGATGAGTTTAGAATTTTATTTGAACATTAGTTAAGTAAAATTTCTTTGATAAAAGTGTATATTGCTAGTATCTGACTTGATTTTACGGATATAGCTAACTTCCAACTTCTCTGCGGTACAGTACTTATTTTAGTTATATCAAATTTGCATTTTTTAAATATTTATTTTGCTCTTGGAAACCTTGATTTTTTTAAAACATCGCAAGATTATCAAAATTACCCAAATCACTAAACTAAGACCCTCAAAACCATTTATCCTAAAGCAATGGATTTGGCTTTACACGTTTTATCATAAATCTATCTATATTAAAAATAAAACTAGTTGTGAGACCAGAAATTGATTTCACACTTTGGTGAGACAGTTTTATGCCGTTTATTTATTGTGTTAGAAACATCGAACAATACTGCCAGTCTGGATGGCAACAATATTGCCAGTCTGGATTTGGAGGTCCAATAACAACAAACTGAAAAAAATTTGAAATACTTAAACTTTGGGGGGGGGGGTAAAAATTGATCAGAGTATAAAACATATAAATAAATATAGTATAGTAGGATATTAAAGAAAAGGACATATGAAAACACGAAGAAAAATGCTAAATTTTCTTTTCTTGACTACATTGGGGGGGGGGGCGCTGCGCAAAACATAAGATTTTCATTTTTTCTTATTTTTGGAAGAAGTAATGGACGAAAAGCTCTAAAACAATATTTGGAAATCTCAACATGAACATGAAAAATAACAGAAAAATATCAGTTCATTTAAAAAAAGAAGTCGATCAAAAAAAAAAAATGGGATTGAATGTGTGGTTTAAAAATAAAAAAAATATCGAACAAAAAATTAAAAGAAAATATCGAATCGAGTGGGGTATCAAAAAATAGGACATCGAGAAAAAGAAAAAAACAACATTTATTTTTATTTTGTCACTGGAAGAAAAGGGGGGAGGAAGAAAACCTTTAGTTTTCTTTATTTTGGAAAGTAAGGGATCAAAAAAATATCGGAAACTTTATTTGGAGACAAACCCAAACTATAACCCAAACACAGGAAAACTGTCACAGACACTTCAGGTTAATTAGAGGGAGTGTGTGTGTTAGAGAGAGTGTGTTAAAGAGCGGGAGTTTGAGATAGAGCGTCAGAGAGAGTGTATTAGGGAGAGAGCGTTAGAGAGAGTGAATTAGAGAGGGATAGGGACAGACAGAGTGAGAGAAACTGTAAGAAAATAAGGTGGGGAGAAAGAAATAACAAAATATTCGACTGGGTTATCAAAAAAATCGAATACATCGAGAATGAGAGAAAATTGACACATTTATATTTTTTGTAGAAAAAGAAAGAAATTTCTGTTTTTTTTTTCTTAGTTATAAGTAAAGTAATAAAAAGACACATCTAAAAAATTTTTCAGAGGTACCAAAATCCAAATATAAAAATAATAATATGGACATTTATGTTTGATTATGTAAGAAGGTGAGTTAAAAATGCAAGGGGATGGAAATTTGAGAATTAAAATATATTTTATAAACTACAGATCATTTTAGACAAAGAAAAAATACGATTTTATTCATTTGTTCAGTCATTAAAATTGAAAAACGCATCTGAAACAATACTAAAATCATAATTTGTGAATAATACACGAGATGTTTGGTACGAGGACATTTTATATTTTTAGCCACATAGAACAATATACTATTTGTTAATAAACTTGAGTATGTTGAATGTTACATACAATCTGAATCTAATTCGTGCTAAAACATGATATTTGTTATCTATAAATAAAAAACTAAAACTTCTACTCGAAATAGACATAAATGAATTAGATAAAATCAAGGACAAAGCGTTTTAAAAAATGAAAGGTCTTTTATTTAACACATCCTAAAAGACGTACAAAACATATATGAAAAACTGCCAGAGCGCTTTCGGACGCATATACGCCCTTCATTAGTGGCTACATGAATAGTAAAAACATGGAATGTTTATATATAGAGAGAGAGACCAGTTTAAAGCAATGTATTATTTTTAGTAAGTTCATTTACCATTTTATATTTTATGCAAATTTGCTTTAAACTGGTCTCTCTCTATATATAAACATTCCATGTTTTTACTATTCATGTAGCCACTGATGAAGGGCGTACATACGACCGAAAGCGCTCTGGCAGTTTTTCATATATGTTTTGTACGTCTTTTAGGATGTGTTAAATAAAAGACCCTTCGTTTTTAAAACGCTTTGTCCTTGATTTTATCTATTGAATGCAGACTTGATACCAATCTTGAATATAAATGAATTATTTATCTTAGTTGCGCAATAGATGGCGCAGAATAGTTGCGCAATAGATGGAGAAATAGTTGCGCAAAGATGGCGCAGTCTTTCTGTAAACCTGTTTATAGATGGCCCCATCTATTGCCCATCTTGTGAACTATTTCTCTTAGACGAAAATGGATCATTTACGTCTTCTAATCGGATAAGTATTAGTATTTTATTTAGGCTAAAAACTGATTCTTGTATAATTTGAGACGTTTAGCAGTGCACTGAGCCAATCATAATTCTAGAAATAAGAACAATATGCGTGATAAACATGTATACACGCAACTTTTTTTTAAGTTTTTTTTTATACAAATGGAAGAAATTAGTTTTTAAACTGTTTCTAGTCCGCAAAGCATTCCATATCTACTTTACCTATTTAGCATAAAACTTTTAGTGTTACTCTTCACGTCCAAAATCTTTGCAATTTTCTTAACGCTCATATCCTAATCATAGATGTTATTTACATTGAAAACGTGTTTTTAAAACTGCAGATTTGGACAAATAAAACCTGGTGAAAATAATTCCCAATAGAAGCGGCATTCAGAAGGGCTGCACCTTTCTTCTCCTACCACCAACATCCGGAAGTATTTACTTACCCACATATGTAACACGTCCGTACTCCGCCTGACCACGGGGATAGTTTGGGCAGAGCCGGAATAGTACTCGTGTCGTCAGAGTGCAAACCCTTTGCTCTTACCACTGGACTGTCCCACTCCTTCTCCACACGTTTTATCTCACGGTTTTGTTTTAGAAATAATTTAACCACAGAGCATCTGCTACTTTTAATATGTATGCATTAGATAAGGCCCATGTGTACTTTGGGAATAATGGACTAACTTTTGTGAAAATATCCTTTAGTTTTCTATACTTCTGCGAAGTTTTGGGGGATAAATGGAGCATACAGATATCGATTATCTTTGTCCTAGAAGGTAAAATCGTACATATCTTGGGCATTGTGCTGAATTTTCCGTGACAAAAAATTACCGTATAACTCCTAAAATATTCTCTAACTAAATGCCTCTCTGAAAATTTAAAGACTTTTTATAAGAATTCCGTTTATAACTTTCCCCTACCTGTTTCATGAAACTTTTCAGTACTAGTATGTTTTACACAAGATTTTTTAAATTTTAATATTTAAAAAATTAATTTTTATCTGGTTGCATAGTTAATTATAGAGTTAATCAACTAATTGTATTCAATTGATTGTAACCGTAACGTAAAATTCCACTGGTTTTCTTTTTTATTCTTTTTAAAAATTCCCTTTAATCCCCCTATCAATATGTTTCTTGTTTTTTCCTGAAAAAAAAGATGAGGGGGGATCAATAGAATCCTACAATAGAATATTACCCTTATCTTTCAATTACCCAAAATATTCTAAAATCATTCATAAGTGTGCTTGCGTAATGTTTTTATGCACATAGCGACACTTAACGCAGAAACAAAAGTTCTATTGGATAATAAAAAACAACTAGTTTAAAAGTTATATTATTAGTGGTGTTAGAGAAATGGACACTTTAAGAATCGCAGGGTTCCTGCATTTGCCTAAGTTTCTTATGGTGAAAGATTGTCCGGTATTTTCTGTGTATTTCTAGGTATTGTAGTGAGGTGAAATTTACATAAATACACTAATACTACTTACCCATAGTGTCCCCCAGTTGAACCTGTAAACGTATGGTAGTATTCGAAAGGATCAAAATACATTGCGTTTCACTAAAATAACCAGTCAATTTTTTGTGGCCACTACGCATTCATTAAACATATAATATATTCAACATTGACAGTAATAATAATATACTAAGCACAGTTACATTACACTCAAATCTACCAAGCTTGACCTCGGGGTGTACGGGTTAATTAATATATTGCTATTAATTTCTCATTATTTTTACATGCAAGCAGTGCAGTGCGGAAAATTTCCACAGCTTAAATTAGTACTACCACTTAGATTATCTTAACACACAGTAACACATGACAATACAATTGAACTTAAATAGTACGATACCTCCTCCCAGATGAGATGCCTTGTAATCCAACATTTGTTCTATCACATATCCTGATGAAGAGGTCTCGGTTATTCAATTAAAAACACAGTTCGTAAGGATGCACGGTTTATTGAAGTTGGCGCTGAATTCTGAATACCATCGCGAATTATCATGGAATCAGTAATCAGAGTTCGCTATTCTCGCCTGCTCCCAAATGTCGGTTTGGCCTAGCGATTACTGGAGAACCTGGAACTACGTACAGGCCGATGCCGCTTGGGTCATATCGTGACGGTTAACACACTCGGCTGACGCGCGTCGTACAGTGCATAGGGGCAAACACTCTATCCAGGTACACTCGTCTGAGGAGTGAGAAGTGCACTGAGCCGTCGATTCCGTTCTTGCAGTCCACACTGTTGTCACGGCTTAAATGTAGTCAGAGGGGCCAAAGGGCAGCCCACACTACGCCGTCTATATACAGAGCTACCAGGTACTGCGTAGCACAAGTGACGACTTCCTCGCTGCTTCAATGATTGCCACCTCCAGAAGCAGGTGATACTCGGTCTGGCTGCGTCCTAGTCGATTCTTCTAAGCGCGGACATAAACTTAAATTGCAGAATAGCTGAGTCTGGTTACGCGCTACCCTTGAGTATATGCACTCGTAGCCAGGTAGAAAAGGCGCTCGTTCCGTACTATTTACATGGGACTGCCGCTCGAAAAAGTGGCGACGAATACTGCGCCTAAAAATGCTTCGCAAATTTTCGAATCAGGCTTCAAACAAGGGCACGGCCACACTTGGAGACCTTTCCTCACGAGATCAGAATTGAATTTTCATTTTAAAATCGAGTCCCTTCAGATTTTTGAAACGGGAAATAAAAATTAGGGGTGGAAGTCACCTCATTTTCTCATTCGATGTTTCACGATGTGCAAGAAAAAGTGCGGTTCAATTTCTACTAATTTTACTGGCCTGCGAAGTGACGCTCATTTCTTATGCTTCCCAATAGAACATGACGACTGGAGATGTTCCCACAGCCGGGAGGTCCTGGACTGGGTCACGATGTGAGCCACACCTGACAGGGGCTATAAATTCTTGAAATTTGTAGTTTTACAATTTGACATTTGTTACAAACTCTCTTTTATGAATTCAAACCATGCATTCAAACCATGCATTCAAACCATAGCGCCACATCCGTCCCGTCCTGCCCGTGAGGAAGCATCGCTATAGACCATATACATACACATTATATATCTTGAGTAATTGTTACTCCCACCCCCTTTCTTTTCTGGGCTAACCCGGGGCATGAAATATACTTGCATGAAATATAGTGCCAAATATGTCTATGCATCATAACAGGTATTTCTAGTAATTTATGAACAATCACAAGCCATTTATTCTAATTCTCTGCTGAAACTGTAATTAAAAATTTACTGTAGATTACACGTATATCAGCAAAATTGAAAAGGTAACTGAATTACTTCTTTTAATCTTTGAGGCAGAACGAACCTTCTACAGGATAAAAAAGCAGACTGGGCTGGAAGCGAGTTGCAAATTAGTACGCGTCCACAATATTTTATCTGGAAATTTCGAAATAATTATGAAAAAGTTATATTTATTTGATTACTAAATTGATTAAACATTTGATAGTAAAACAGCTGATTAGAAAATAAAAAAAGGAATTGATTAAAATAAAAGGAAAACAAAAGCTAATTAAAATGTAAGGCATTTTAAAATTACATGATAGGGATTCTATAAAAACTACGACGTGCAGTAAACCATACCGTCTGAGTGGAAGATCGAGCATTTTTGGGTAATTATATGTATTGTTACAAATTACATATGAATAGATGGTATGAGCATAACATTTCAATAAATAATATAGTGTGTATAGCACTTTTAAAATTTAGTATGCATCACTTTTTAAAAATCAGTGTGCATCACCTTTAACCCCCCCCCCCTTTGATATTACCCCATGCTCCTGGAGGCAGAACAACTACACTAACAAATTAGACATTAATAAACATACCAAATACAATGATATTTCTATGTTTTCCAGTTAGGTATAAGTTTAAATTGTTTCTATTAATATGCACGTGGAAGAAAACACACAATTGTGACTAAATGTTCTATTTACAATTTTATTTGTAATTTTTTTTTCTTATACATTGCATGATATTTATGTCAGATTTTTTTGTACTCAAATTATTTTAGTATTGATAAAATTTATTAATTTTATCGAAATTGTGTTCAAACCCCAATCACCTGTAATAGTATTAAAATGTCCTTTAAGGAATGATTAAATTAAGAATTTTTCAGGGGGAGTGCTTTGGTACGATCGTGACCCATATTTAAATACTCCCTCTGTTGCTAAAAACTTCTTTATGAATCCTGTATATTAGAAGATGCAGTAAATATTGGAAATCAAAATTACACATATTGTCATCAGTAGACGTTTTTCTATCTCTAAATCAGTTCATTCGGGCATAATATAAGTTGATAAAAATTCTAAATCCATATTACAAACATCGAATACTTTAAAGCAACGAATAAACACACTGCAAGGTTCTCGAGAAAAATTCTAAATTTCGGAAAGTAAATCTCGTGGGCATGTCACGTTCATTTTCAATTAATCTCGGAGGAGTTTACATTTATTTCCCCTTAGCTAATTAAGTGTGAAGAAAAATAATACTTTCTACGGTAATACAATGTCGATTAAGCCTTCCAGCTCGTAATGTGTTGTTTTTGTTCAGAATTCAAATCACGTCCTCCAATGGCAAGATCAAGCCAGTAATCTAATTATAACGAACTGCAAAATCTGTGACAAGAAGAGGGAACTTCTTAAATGTGCATCGCAAATTAGCATAGCATTCACTTTTTCATGCAAACAGTCCATTGTTGATATCCCATTTCGCACTTTAGCAGTTGATTTTGAACACATAATTCCATTTTTTTATTTTTTTTTATTTAATAAATGCGAAATTCTTTCATATTTTTTTTTCCTGTGGGTGGTAGCAACAAGGGGTCTTACTTTTATCGGGTAGCATTAAAAAAAATCAATTAAGAAAAAAGTTAGGTCATACAGAAACTAGTCTAAAATTAAAAATCTGGCGCAGTTATCTCCAATATGCATGAATATATTTATAATAAAATAACTTAATGAAAACTAGTAGAAGAAGAAAACTTGAATCAAATTTTCTTTCGATTGTTGACAGGTGGTGCAAGGCTGGACTCCGAAATGAAACCAGACCCCTTGTAGAACGTATCGGCGCAATGCTCTTTACAGCTGAACCTGAATTTGTGGAGAAAAAATTCCTTATTTTTACTTTCTCGTTCGCTATAAAACATTGTAAAATTGACAATGTATATACGAACAGCAAGTGCATTGTCAAACTGGTATCAATCGAAATATTTTAAGCCCTTTAAAATGAAAGGTGATATGCTATAACTGTGATCAGCTGGATCAACGATAGAAATCTATTAAATTTGTCTTGCAAAATTTGCAAATGGAAAAGAAAATCGCAATCATTTTTGCGTTTGACGCGATTGTAAGATTTTTACATAAAAACGCAAAAAACGTACTAAAATGCAATTTAAAAAAACACGAATGAGTACACATTGCTGAACAGCTGAACAGCAGGCAACGGCCCTACCTTGCTGAAAACACCGGTTCTCGTTAGATCACCTAAGTCAAGCAGCATCGGGCGCGGTTAGTACTTGGGTGGGTGACCACCTGAGAACACCGCGTGCTGTTGACACATTTCGGGCGTGGTAGCCCGTTGGTTTGCGCGCTGGATTTGCACGCTGCCACAACTGCCACCGCGTTCATGCGGAGTACGATCACGTTAAACATGTGGATCCATTAATCCTTCCGAGAGGTTGGTGGTAGGGAAAGGAGAGTACGGTCCCTGTGGATGCTTCCCCCACTGGGTTCCGGTCTAAATTGGGTGGCACTTCCCGGCCGTCCAAACGGTTACCTTACACCTTTGTGGTAGGTCGGACGGTCTGGGTCTCAACAACATTAACAACAACATTGCTGAACAGCAGACGTAAACCTGATAAATTATTTAAAATTGACTGGTGGCTGTATGTCTGTAGGTGTGAAACTAGATTTATTAAAGACGTGCACATGAGCCAACTGCAGACCTTCCCCCCCAAAAGAAAGAAGATGCAGAGTTTGGCAATAGAAAGTCAACTGACAGATAATCAGCAAATGGGATTGCGATAAGATAATCAGCAAATGGGATTGCGCGAAAAATGACGCGCAATTCCAGAAATCAACGCTTATTAAGCTGCAAGGTATGGGCGGAGCATAAAGAAATACTCTAACATAATATCTCAACTATGTCTCTCAACTACTAGGATGTTTTCTGATATGATGCCCTATTGCGTGTACAATTAAGAGCGATGAATACATTTATCATGTGAGCCGATATATCTGACATATAAAAATTGAGCGACTACATTTACTTCAATTACATTACGTGCCCTTCTGATCAGGTCCGAAAAAAGCAGTATGTAGGTTACGAGAGATAAAAGTACAAATGCGATACTCACTTAATCATATTTGTTCGAACAACATGCGACTAAACTGCTACAAAAAATACCAGTGAATGGGACTGAAGCTAAGAAGAATGCAACCTAAAATGAAAGACAACTACCACATTCGCTGAAAGCTCAAAGTGTGCTGCTATTCAATTCGATAATAGAAATCAACCAAATTGAGTGAATTCGAGTATTATCGAATACGCACAGTATCACATCAACGAAAGTTGGAGCATTATTAAATTTTCTATCGTATTTGCCACTCTCAGAGAATTTCTGCTTAATTGGGGCACAATACATGATCCCCTTTTCCTCTTAAAACTGAGTGCAGCAGGAAAACAAAAATTTCTGCCACTGAGACGCAATACGGAAGTTTTCCACCTCTTGTGGCTGTAATGAAGAACTCAATTATCGCTGGCAAATCACACGGAAACTGCTAATAAAATTAGAAAAGTTCAAACAGAAATAATGATTATCTTAAAGCATTTGAAAAAGGGTTAGGGAAGTTGAAACATTACCTGTTACTGACTGATATAATTAGATTATATTCATTCGTATTGAGAAACTAATTGATGTGACTCACATCTATAAGTTTACTTTACTAAATTTGGATACATGATAGTTATTCTATCAGGGAAAAATAAGACAGCACATTACGAAATTTATTCGTAAAACCTGCAATTGATATATAACCTGCAAATGATATATACATCAAAATAATTTCTATATTAATATGTTTTTTGCATAAAAGAATTTCTATATTTGATTTTTTCTACATTCACTTAACAATTTGATGGCTCTTTTCAAAATCATCAAGGTTTCTTTATTGTATTCTGTATTTATGTTAGCACATCTTCTGTATTTCAGCCGTTTGGCGTCTTTCTTTCTTTTTGACTTTTGACTCTAAAGATGAAGCAAAATAATTTACGTACCAATACTTCATATACATGTTAAACATAGTTTAAAAATCTGATGTGGACATCACATGACATTACCTTCAGACCAAAATTTATTTTCTCTTTCCTAATCCATTAAATTGAGTTTTAACTGCGCAAAATAACATGGATAATTATTTGAAATTACACTAAATTTCCAGTTTTATTTCAAATAATTATAACACCCTGCTCCACTCAGAAAAACTGGGAATTTGGCAATGCCTTCAGAGACACTTAAGAAGCATCCGGTGACCCAGAAGTCTGAAATTTATAACATCGATCACTGGACAGAATCAAACTGGGCCCATCTTAGATTAAAATGACTATTTTAAACGCTAAGCGTCACACAAACTGAAATAAAATAAAACTTATTTAAAAAGTTAAAACTCAATTGACGTGTTAGTTTCCCTGTCATTGACAGGCTTAGATACATATTATCATATAAATGAAAAATTACATTTCAGATATATTATTAAAAACTCAATACTTATTTAGAAGAGAAAATCACACAATCCCCTCATGACGATGTAAAACGGCATTAAATAGACGACACTTTAAATCCCCAGATAGTAAGGATGCAAATACTTTAATTGTGTACTTTGAGGACATCTGATACTGATTAATATATATTAATGCTGAACACACCTTATTCTCTAACTATTTCTAACTGTTAATTACTTCTAGTTATTTGTAGATTTCATTATCCGTTGCTGCGTGTGGTTTTTCGAGTCCTTCGTCAATCACAAAAGAGATACCTTCGGTATCTATTTGTGTACTTTCTAAAGAGAAATCTTGGTGAAATATGTCACTTTCTGAAGATGGTTAATTAAGAATTTAGAAAGATGGTGCTTTGTGTCTTTTAATTAGTACGCTAAAATGCAGTTGTAAGTACTGACGGTTGAAACAAAATTACAGTTATGCTGTTGTGGACGTTCAGTGTATCAAATATTAGCTACGGTTTTAATATAACTTGTTAAGATTAATATTTTATATACTTTTATATCTGTATGGTAATACTTCTTTAGAGGAAAAAAAAGAGGTAGTGAAATTTGCATACGTGGTACCACGATAATAAATTAATTGATGAAACTTTAGAGGAAGTCACATATTTGTTTTTCAATTGATTTGCATTTGCGCTGGTCTATCTGTATACCTGCTTGTTTACTAAGGTGGTTCTTCAGCCTATTTTCTTATGTCAAGCAATAAACCTTAATTTTTTTTTAAAATAGAACTTATTTATTTATTTCTGAAACTTATATATATGGTGCAGATTAATTTTTAAAGTATTTTCTGAGCATGATCGTATAAATATCGCATGTTCGGTATTTCCATTATTATCCCCCCGACGATAAATAATTTAAACCTTAACTTTTTTTTTTTACTTTCCCTACAATAGTTGGCAATATACAGAGAAAGTATTGGAATCACGTTGAAAATAGTAAATCCAGTTTTTGACGGATCTACACATTTTGGAGAATACGAAAGGGAAGGAGAATACTCTTGCAGACATTGGCGTCCATGGACGCCAATGTCTACAAAGGGGGGTCGAACTGTTTGGGATAGGGTATGTCAAATACCTGCCTTTTTTAAAGGTTCTTCGTTAGGGATTGACGCTGCTCCACCCGTAAGCAAAAGGTTAAAATAGGGAATAAAATAAGTTGAAGACAAGAGAAGCCAGGTGACAAAGTAACATTCTAATACCGCGATCAGCGCCTGCGCAGAACTCCGTTCAAGCATTGCAGGCGCCTCTACAAGGCGCCTCTCCGTTCAAGCAAGCATAGCAGGCAAGCATAGCAGGCGCCTCTACAAGATCTACGGACTTTAGACGTGGAATAATCGTAGGTGCTCGAAACAATGGTGTAAGAACCAAAAAGACTGCACTTATAAATTGTTCGAAAGCTCTTTAGAGATTAAAAAAAAGTTTAAAGTTTTTTAGAGAGTTTACTGCAAAGTAAAGATACCAGTACGAGCGCTTGCGGCATGGACGTAAATGAACTCTGGATACTCGAGCTGAGAGAATACTCGTTCAGTTCAATACAAAAGGGAATGTAAATCTGATATCACAGATAGTCTGAATCAAGGACCGAAATTACAGATAATCTGCATCAAGGACCGGAATTACAAATAATCGACATCAAGGAGCACATCAGATGGCCTCTAATCGCACAGTTTCTCCAACTCGCTAAATTAAAAATCAGTAACTAACCCCGCCGTTGCTTGAAAATTTCGAGTCCTTATGTTTCACCGTCTCATACCGAGCATACTATAGCATACATAAATATAAAATTTGGTAGATTTGTAGAGAAACGTCAGAGGGGCACGCTTAAATAAATAATTTTCGATTTAAACTTTAAAGACTATTTAATGTTGTGGTACACATTTAAGAATAAACATCCTAGTTTCTTTTTAAATATTAGTGAATGTCGTTTTACTCAACATTTATCCTTCCCCAAATTGCCAGTAAATCGTATAGCCGTACATTACGTTGTTGACGCATTAATTCTTCGTGCGAGTTCCTAAAGTGTAAGCATATCAACATACTACACAATGAACTTCCACTATTTTAAACTTTAAAATAAATAGTATTTATTACACATATACGATTAAGATTAACTCACACTAATTACATATATATATATATATATATATATGTACTTAACGAGGAAGCTGGGTGTGTGATACCGGGCATGTGTTGGCCTAAAATTATCTAGAACTAAATATAATGTTAATTAACACGTACCTCTGTAGGTGTCTTTTAACACTGCAATACATGTTAGACCTTTATTGCCTTTTGTTATAGGCACTTAAACACACTCTAAGTATAGAACACTATCGCAACATAGCAATCCTTGCTTGCCATTATTTTTTAAGCACAAACTTTTTTTGCCGGTCATTCTTAAGTGACTTTTTTTCATCTCTCAAAAGTAGACTGCGACACCATCTCTGAATATCTGTATGAATTAATCTTGTCTTATGAAATTTTTCTTCCTGTTTCCACCTCGTTTTGCCTGAGGTCAAAATACGCACACCGTATCTCATTGGTTGTCCTCAGAACGATGCAGCAACACCATCCTCATTGGTTAATTCTTTAACCAATCTGCATGGTTTCAGCTTTGGCCTCCAGTAACTCTTCTTACGCAACCACACCTGCAATTTAAGTGCCTTTATTTATTGCTTGCCTCCCGAGTCAGGGCTGTCGTATACTGGCGTTTACGAGTTTGCGCTTTTCTTTAACTTGGCAGATATCGTAAATCTTTGTACATTAACACTGCCTAAATATCTCCTGGTCTCACAAATGTCAAATATTAAATATTTGAGCTTCGAATTAGCGTCCTGGACATGTTAACATAGGCAAGACCACGAATAGAATCTCTCACACGCGCAAAACACTGCAAAATCAAGGATTTTTGCCACCTACATAATTTAATTTCTGCAAGCCCCTTTTTATAAATATCTATGTAGTTTATGAGTTATTCTACCTTTTATGCACTTTCGAGGTGACATATTTTCTTCTGCATGGGAGCGTCCCTCGAGATTTTCTGTCTTGTACTGCAATAGCATAGATAAATATAAAATTGTGTACGTTTGTAGAGAAATGATAGGAGAATAAACTCAAAAATCCATTTATTGATTTAAACTTTAGTTTGGCTTGAAACAGCTTGCAAAGCAATGTCAGCGAGCGCCAGCAATTAGGAAGCAAATCCTCCTGACTCTTGAAGCAAGTTACGGGGATTGGCAAGTTTAGCGAGCAGTCGTGCAGAGGCTCCTAAGGAAAAGTACTAACCCTGAAGTTATGGTTTGGTATATGAGTATGTATCGTGCTATATCTAATAAATAATAAATAAACTAGTCAGCCACATAAAATGTTTTCCATAAAAATATACGTCGATAACTTTACACTCGAAGGCAAGTTAAATTTATAGCGTCCTAAATTGCAGCAATTGTTTTAAATGAAACTTTCTCCGCTATGTGTGAGAATCATTATTTGTCATCTCTAGAGTATTCTTCACTTAATTGTGACACAATGAGTGAACCTTATCCCTTTCCCAATTAGATGCTGCCACAAAACTAAACATTTCCCTACAATTTTCCCTCGAGAAGTTCTCCATTGGTACTGAAATTCCCTTTTGTATCCCTAATAAAGAATTCACTTCACGCGCTATAAATTGCACGGCGAAACTGCT
Organism: Amaurobius ferox; assembly: GCA_951213105.1. Taxonomy (NCBI): domain Eukaryota; kingdom Metazoa; phylum Arthropoda; class Arachnida; order Araneae; family Amaurobiidae; genus Amaurobius; species Amaurobius ferox. Next base: position 134,016,739 of record OX578146.1, on the reverse strand, counting down.
AATAAAATTTGGGCCGCATGAACAAAACTTGAAATACTTTCCGAACATTTTGAATTGTGAATCAGAGACCAGGTGTGTTTGCAGATATTTAATGATCAAAATTAGATTTCTAGAAATAGCATGTTTTCGTGCGAACTGCACAACTCACAAAAGCAGAAATTCTAGAAAAGTATTCTCGAATTGTCTTTCTGGATTGAAAATTACGTGTGAAAATGTAGGATACTTTTTAGTATTGCTGAGTGTGGTATGCTGAATGTATTTTTGTTCAGTTCCATTTTATCAGATAGGAAAATAGAGTGGGCCTGATAAAGTAGTAAGCAAGACAAAAAGTTTGGAACAATGGTAGCTATGATTATGAAAACGAGGTACCTGTAAAATAAAGTGATTATGCACTGCAATATTAAACTGACGACAGAAAGACAAAACTTGGTAGTTAGAAATACTATTTCCGAAACCATGATATACAGAAATAAATTTAATTAGAAAATTGTAGATCGGCATCAAAATAGTAAGAAATGACATTTTGCAGAAACAAATAATCCGAATAGAAAGCTTTAGGCGTTACTGTATGTATCATATGTAAATGATGACTGTTATGCACAAAACCTCTCCTGAAGAAATGTGTGCAAGACAATTTGCAAACGTTTGTCTATCATCAGATGTGCATACCTTGATGGACATCTAGTCAAATAAAGGTCGTAGTATATTTAATATTATCATATTGGTATCTTCAGATCGAACGTATATAACTACCATATGGTACTTCTATACATCGAATTCAAACGAAACACTGCGGAAACTTCACGGCAGTATGCCGTACTATTTTCCGTTGCTCTATGTTCACCCTCAATGCTGTTGAAAGTGCAACAAGAAGTTCTTTCCGCTACTCAAACATGTATTGTGTAAGATTGTGGGCCTATTAATCATGTTGCATATTATGTAAATAGCGTTTTTACTTTCCCTGCAATACATGGTAATGCATAGGGAAAGTATTGGAATCATGCCGAAAATCGCAACTCGAGTTTTCAACGGATTTACACGTTTCAAGACCTCTAGAGTACGAAAAAACCATTTTTAGCGTGACGTCTATGTGCGTGTATGTCTGTCTGTGTCTCTGTGTGTCTGTCTGTGCAATGTATGTATCCACTCTAACTAAAAAGCTAATGGACCGAATTTCATAAAATTTGGTATGTAAGTCACTTTGGTAAGACCATGGTGCTGATTAATTTTTGGTAGGAATCATAAAAACAGAACCAGCCTTTTTTTGCGAAATGGCCCGTAAAAATTTCATGTATCCACTCTAGCAAAAATACTAATTGACCAAATTTCACAAAATTTGGTAGATAAATTACTTGTGGGACACTCTGTTGCTGATTAGACTTTAGTACAATTCGAAAAAGAACAGTCTGCCTTTTTTTACGAAATGACCCGCAAAAATTTCATGTATCCACTCTAGCTAAAATACTAATTGACCAAATTTCACAAAAGTTGGTAGATAAGTTACTTTTGGGACACTCTGATGTTGATCACATTTTAGTACGATTCGGAAAAAGACAACCTGCCTTTTTTTACAAAATGGCCCGCAAAAATCGCCAATATCTAAAAAAAGATTAAGTATGTTCAAATGTAACAATTAAATGATTGTTTTATACGTGATTTTTGACGAGGAAAAGAATAAGAACAACTCTATAACTCTAGGACTAACCGTTCTCGAGATATTTGAGATTTTTCGCATTTTTTTTTATGCCACCTTTCGAAAAATGTTCAATTACCAAATAAAAGCAGAAATTGAATTAAAAATGCAAATTTAGTGTCATTTTGTGCAATTAAACTCAATTTAATGAGTTCTTAAAGAAATACAGAAAAAATGAATTTGAATCTGCAGGGAAAGTCATGTGCTGCCCACATCAGATTTTTACTTTCCCTGCAATGCATGGTAATGTATAGTGAAATATTGGAATCATGCCGAAAATCGTAACTCGAGTTTTCGACGGATCTACACGTTTTGAGACCTGGAGAATACGAAAAAACTATTTTTAGCATGACGTATGTGTGTGTGTGTGTGTCTGTCGGTCTGTGTGTCTGATGTGCAATGAATGTATCCACTCTAACTCAAAAACTAATTGACCACATTTCATAAAATTTGGTAAGTCACTTGTGTGTGACCCTTGTGCTGATTAGATTTTGTTACAATTCGGGATAAAAGACCCAGCCTTTTCTTGCGAAATGGCCCACCAAAATTGCCTCTAACTGAAAAGCTAATAGACCAAATTTCATAAAATTTGGTAGATAAATCACTTGCAGTTAAACCTGGTGCTGATTAGATGTTGGTACGATTCGAAATAAAAAGAACCTACCCGTTTTGCGAAATGACCAGCAAAAATCGTTTAATCTAATATTAAAAGCTACGTATGCCCAAACATATGAATTAAATGCATATTTTATACGTAATGTTTGACGACAAAAATAATAAGACCAACCCCATTACTTTAGGAGTAGCTGTTGTCGAGATTTTTTAGTTTTTTCTCATTTTCGTTACATCACCTTTGAAAATAAGTCCAGTTACCCAATGAAAACAAAAATCGAATTAAAAGTGCAAATTCAGAGTCAGTTAAAATAATTATGGCTGTTATTATGTGCAATTACACTCAATTTAAAGAATTACTGAAGAAATAAAAAGAGCGTGGATATGTGTCTGCAGGGAAAGTCATGTGCTGTCCACATTAGATTTTTTTTATTAATTTCAATAACATTTCGTACTAATTTATCAATGCTCTACAACTTTCTAACTAATTTTTCTTTTGTATCACTCATAATTTCCGCGATAGAAGGGCTAACTTCCGAATTTTACATATAGAGGCGCTGTCTTCAATCTGATGTGGTAGCGTATAATCATTTTCTTATACCGATATCTCATTTACGTAGCTCTGGCCATCACCATTCAGAGCTTACTTGGCCTGCCTGCAAGTTTACCGTTGAACATGCGCGTAATTCGTTTATGTATTTTATCTTAACGAAATCATTGGGTAAAATTATATGCACAAGAAGAGAGTCAAATCACTAACACATGGATCTTTAGACTAGAACTTTGCCGACAGAGAGCGGGTTTAAGAATAGATCATCAACAGAGTTTCAGCTAGTTTAAGCGATATTAGGTTATTGCATGGCAATTCTGCTGTATGGAATTGGTTGGGAGATCCGATTATAATCGCAGTACGTACAGCTCAAACAGCTACGGATGCAACAAAAGTAATAAAAATTCATTTAAAGCAACAGCCAATACAAAGTTAATAATATCAACCGGTTTTGAAGACAGAGAACTGACTTCTTTGGCAGAACAAGCAACAAAGCATTCTGTCAAAGCAAGATCGACAACTATTCTTAGAACAGCAAATGTGACTGAAGCATGTAAAGGAGGTTCTCAACGGCGAGAGGAAAAATCTAGGAGGAAGGAACGAGTAGTAAGATACCATGAATAAATGGTATATACCAAAACGGAAATTGAACTCTCAACAATAAGATTCGAAGCACTTATTTAGTGAGTAAAACTACAAATATAGGTGTCCCTCTAATTTAAAAGAACGCAACTAACCGGTTTCGCGAATTGCATAAATAGTTTAAACAAACCGTACAAAACAGAAATATTTTTAATGCAAAAATGGCTGAACTACAAAATTTCATGAAATTTAGTCGGGTAGTTTTTTTATGTAGATAATTACTGATGTGCATTTCAGACAGATACGCACTCACAAAGTAAGGAACTCGTAAGGAACTCGGAACTAGCTTGAACACGATATATAAATCCGGTGATAATTCGATATGCACTTTTCAGTCTCATTTCTATGCATTACCTATGCAATCATTCATTGCAGAGAAAGAAAAAAATAAAGTGTCTGCATCCTGCAGGGCAGCTGGATGCATATTTTACAGCGTATAATTTAAAAGCAAACTTACACACAGAGCACTTAGGAAAATCCTTGAGTACCCTGATAACTTTGTAATGAAAGGTCTACGAGTATATACGTTAAGTCTATCTATGGTTAAGTGACTATATCCGATCTAATAAAAGGGATCGCAGCGCCTCTAACGGATAATTTAAAAGTTAATATAAAGAACTCTGCAACAAAGCGAAACAAAGTAGAAATGTCAAATGCAAAGTTGTAGATCCTTATATAATGAGTAGGAATTGACATTAGAAACGCGGAAAACATGTGTATGAGAAAAAATAAATAAGTGCCTAAAAGTAGTAACAACAGGACTGAAGTCGCATCATTGCTGGAACTCAATGGCATCTGCAGTGCCTTTTAAATTACTCGGTCATATTGTTTATCGAATTCAAGTCTGCGACGCTGCTGACACAGAACTTTTTGAACAGTCTGAGCATTAGATTCCCGAGCATGCAAGTGTCGTTTATTTAGAATTAATGCATAAGACAACCATTCTCCATCCTAGTAGCATTTTACATTGGTTCAATATTGGACAATTGTATATCTTGGCATTATGTTGGAAATATTTCCAATGTAATCCCAATATTGGGCAAAAATTGGGGTTACATTGGCCTCCAAGAGTGGCTAAATATTTTTATTAAAATATTACGCCAATATTGGTGTTGCATTGGAAATATTTCCAACGAAACGCCAATATTGTCGTCATGTTAGCCCAATATTTTAAGCCAATATTGGGTCAATTCCGTCAAAAGGTACACTTTCTCATATTGGTCCAATATTTTCTATATTGGCTCCCAATATTGGGTTAATATTAAATTGCTACTAGGGCAATAACCATTTTGCATAAAATAAATTCCATCTATAACAATTTATTCTTGATATCTGTTGATTAGAGAAGGTTCTACAACTTTACAATTGCCCTTTTTCACCTATCTTGCATTTGTGGTCGAATTCGTAAACTTAACTTTTCAAATTTTCAGCTAGGAATGCTGAAATCATTTTTATTCTATCCAGCGGGGCCACTTTTTTACAGATAGACCTAACGTGTGCAATCAAAGACATTTCATAACAAAGTTATTGGGGGTGGTTAGGGACTTTATTTGGAACTCGTACAACAATATCAATGATAGTAATATCCATATATCCGAATATGCATACATAAATACTATTTAGATTAAACTGGAGCCTAGCTCAACACAAATTTCTCATACTAGAATCCATGTTTAACCAACTTTGATTTTCTTTTGAAAATGTGTTTCGAATGATATCAAGTTTAATGTCATTTGAAAGGGGGTGGACTTGCCCCTCACCCTGTCGAGGAAGCTAATAACGTCACGAACAGAAATATTGTATCACGTCTATTTTTTCACAGCAATGAAAGAAATTATCAAGTTTCATAATGATTGAGTCATAAGTAACCATTTTTTATGATTGATTAAGTCGCATTTTGTCCTATGCAGCTATTCAATAAAGTATAAAAATTCAAATAAATTTCGAACTATCTACTACAATTTAAATATATGTATATATATATATATATATATATATATATATATATAGAGAGAGAGAGAGAGAGAGAGAGAGAGAGAGAGAGAGACCGAGAGTTTTAGATGTTTTTTTAACAAAGCGATTATAATGTTTCGCGAAATCCATTTATGTTTGTGACAAATGTCGTGTACAAAGGAAATTGACCATAGAGAGACAGACAGTAAAAATAGTAAAAATCTGTTTAGGAGGTTCTAAAACATATATTTGACATCAAAACCTCGAAATCGAGAATTTTCATGAAAACAATACATTCTCAATGCTACGTACGAGAAAAGTCAACATTTATGATGGGGGATTTTATATTAGAAAAGAAAAATTAAGTTTATATAGTCACTTACAAATTGCAGCCATTATATATAAGGAAAAAACCTGTCTTGCCATATTGTAAAAATCATTATTTGACACGTCTAGTACTTTCCATTTAATTGTGACATAATGCGAGATACCTTTTCCCTCTCCTAATTAAGTGCTGGTAGAAAATAAAACTTTTCCCCACACATTTTCCCTCGAGAAGTTCCCCATTGATACCGAATATCCCTTCTGTGTCTCAAATAAAGATTCACGTCACGGTCGACAAACCACGCGCCTAAACTGCTAATAAAATTACGTCGAATAAACAAAAGTACAAACAGGCTCCGAACATTCTGAAAGGGGAACCGGAGACCAGGTGTGTTTGCAGATGCTTAATGATCAAAATTAGATTTCCTGAAATCGGAAGTTTCTACGAGCATGGAACAGCACGCAATGGTAGATAGTTTGGGGAAGTATTTTACAATTGCTTTTCTACGTTTGAAAGTACATCTGAAAATATGGTACATGGCATTTGTTACTTTACCCTACATACACAGTAAAATGTATAGGGAAGTATTGTGACGGAGCCGTACATTTAAAATACAGTTTTAAAAAGTAGAGCACGCTTTACTCAACGCTGAACTCGAATCTGTTTTTGAAATAACGTATGTTTATGCATATATGTATGTATGTCAGTGTGTGAATGCGTGCGTGCGTGTGTATGTGTATGTGAGCCTATGAATACGATGTCTCCACGAATGAATGGAACGTTAAAATTTTGTTGAGTACGATTTTTAAAATTAGTGAGTACAGGAACCTTGTTGATTTTAAACGCAATTAACTGTTTAGAAAAGTACCAAATTTTAAATTCATTTTTGAGAAAATTATTAAAAATTCGAGACAGTCAGAAATGAAACAATATCTGATGTGGGCAACATCAGATATTTTTCCCTACATAAAGTAATGAATATACTTCTTTCACAGTGAATAACAAAAAAGATCAATCATGCATAAAGCATTGATTATGAAACACTTTTCAACTAGAATGCAAATTTTTAAACATCTATAAAATGCGATGCATTCAGTTGTGATATTTTTTTAAATTATCACAGTACAATAATTTATTTTACTTGGAAGCTTCATGATAAAAGTCAATGCTATAAAATCGTCTGTCTTTCTATGTAAAAGCAGTGAAAATTTCATTCATACACTTTTATTCCAGATTCCAGAGTTAAATAATTTTGAGTGAAAAAGTTCAGCAATTTTTATACATCTCACAATCGTAATTCTGCATTCATTAAAACTATACTTCGTTGTAGAAATAATCATCGAAGAAATCATAATGAATTAAGGTGTTATTATTATTTCTACAAGGAAGTTGACTGTTTCTATTTTGGGTTTAAACGAGTACACCATTTAACTCAAAATATTGCAATTCCGTTGGCTCAGAATATAGATGTACAGAAAATACGTCAAAATAAAGCAGTTTTAGGAAGAACGCAACATTAAATATATATTTAAAATAACTTTAACAATCATGATTTTGACAACGGGAAAAAAGATGGATGTGCTATTTTATTTTGAAGTGGGTCACGTGATCTCTTCATATTATATGGGTGTCATTATTATTTTTATTTTTATTTAAAAAACTACCGAATATATTTTTCTGAAATTTTTTTTATACATTTTATGGCATAATTTGCATATTTTCTAAAATTTTCGAAGCAATTTGTTACTCTCTCTCTTTTAACTTCGCTTAAAATATGCTTGAAAAAGGAAGTCCCATGCAGTTCAATGTATTTCAATTTTTCAATCCGGGTTCAATCCTAAACTCATTGGGTGATATTATTCCTTTACATTTCCATATGTCCCACATCCCGTCTCAGCAGCATAATAAAATTTCATTTTGATAAAGTAATTTTACGGCAGTTATCTTGCGAACGGACGGAGAGATAGACAGCTGATAGAATAAACAAAGTCATGAACACTTTTCAACTATGTTGTAAAGTGTTGAAAACGATGTATAAGATCCAGGACACAATGTTTATAACACTAAATGTTACCGTCATTTTCGGATAACAATATGCAAAACTATATCGAAGTATCCAATTAACTTACATTTTACGCAACTCGAAATTATCAATATTTACAATTATCAATATCGTTAACGCACGAAATAGGCAATATAGTCTCTTTGGTTCTCGGAGAAACTTCCGATTTCGGTAAATCTAATTTTGATCATTGACTATCAGAAAATGCACCTGGTCTCCGATTCACATTTCGAAATATTCGGAGCCTGTTTGTGCTTTTGTTTATCAGTCTCTAATTTTATTAGCAGTTCTGGAGCTCGATTCGCAGAGCGTGAAGTGAACTCTTTATTAGGGACACAAAAGGGATTTTCAGTATCAATGGGGAACTTCTCGAGGGAAAATATGTGAGGGAACGTTATGTTTTCTGGCAGTACTTAATTAGCAGACAGAAAAGGGGTTTTCGCATTGTGTCGCAATTAAGTTGAAAACACTTGAGAGGTGGCAAATAACGATTTTCGCATTTTATGTGAAAACGTTCATTTCAAAGAATGCTTGCATTTTTTATACCGATGAAAATGAGCTTGTATTTTTTTATGTAAATTTAATCACAAATATATCAGTGTTCATATTTGTTTGTGTATTCATGGATTTCTATGAAAAATTTTCATAGATCTGAATATAATTTCATATTGTACTTTTAATTGGTTTATCACTTTCTTACAATATTTGGTATATGTAGTACGAATTTGAGTTTTTAATGGATTTATGTGTTTAGGACCCACTAGAAGACAGATAAAATATTTCAGGTTAACGAGTAAATGACGTGTTTAATATAGATTGAAGAGTTTGTGCAATGTATGTTTCTATTCAAACTAAAATTACACCCTTTCGATTGTCCGTTGGCAAGTCGAGCAATACTCTGACGCGGATCGCATCATGGGCCTAAGGGTAGCTGGTTGGTCCAACAGACATATCAGTTTCCATCTTAGTCGGAGTAATATGGTAATCACTCGGTGTTGGCAACAGTGGATCAAAGAAAGGACATGTAACCGTACAGAGGCTCAAAACGCCCCAAGCAGACAACTACTCGAGAGAATTGTGCAGTCAGGAGAGGAGCCACACCCACACCAATGCGTATCTACCAGATATTCGAAGACATTTGTCATCTTCCATGCTCCTGTATCAAAAGCAATGTCTCCACGAGTGGAGAGTTAACTTAATTGAGTACAAGTGTTACTATTAGTACAGGGACTCCGTTGATTTTAAACTCAATTGACTCTTTAGAAGAACCCCATTAAATTCATTTTTGAGAAAATCATTAAAAATTCGAGACCTTCAGAAATAAAAAAATATCTGATGTGGGCAGCATCAGATATATTTTCCCTATATAATTCAATGAATATACTTCTTTCACAGAGAAAAAAAAATGATGTATAAGATCCACGTTACACTGTTTTTAACGTTGAATTGTACCTATTATTGAATTGGCGCTTTTCGGATAACAACATATAAAACTATATTGAAGGATCCAGTTAACTTACATTTTGCGCAACTATATATTATCAATATTGATAATTATTAATATCGTTAACGTACGCATTAAGCATATATGTATAGTCTATATTTTAAATATATAGCAATGTATTAGCAATGTATAGTCTATATTTTAAAATATTTTAGCAATTAGTTCATCAGTGTGGCGTTATTTATATTGATTTAGCTTCATTTTTGTAATTTTAACGATATTGTTATCAATCTAGGGCAAGATATCCCCAAGTTGGAGATATTTCGCTAAATGAGCAGCCAAGTTCACCAAACTTTAACGACAAACAGAGAGAAGAGCTTTTATTCTATATATATGAATACCGACACATTGTTAGGCGTCAAAGTACATAACTATTACCCAAAGTATTTTTTGGAATGGTACGACTAAATACACAAGAATGATCTTAATAAATGTGTCGCATAATTTTACATATAAACATATTTACATTGTACTATTCGTTTTCTAATGAACGATTACATAAGAATGGATAATTTACGTAATATTATTGAAGATTCCGATTTTTTCAAAATGTCATTCGAAAATTTAGAGCGGGGGGGGGGCGTAACATGCCATTGAGTTTAAAATCAGTAGGGTTTCCCTACAATATATTCCCATGTATGTATTGTAGGGAAAATAATACATTTGCGTGTGTTGTAGGGAAAGTAATACATCACCATGTATTGTAGGGAAAGTAACACATTACCATGTATTGTAGGGAAAGTAATACATTCCCATCCCATGTATTGTAGGGAAAGTAATACATTAGCATGTATTGTAGGTAAAGTAATACATTCCCATGTATTGTAGGGAAAGTAATACATTAGCATGTATTGTAGGTAAAGTAATGCATTCCCATGTACTGTAGGGAAAGTAATACATTAGCATGTATTGTAGGTAAAGTAATACATTCCCATGTATTGCAGGGAAAGTAATACATTACCATGTATTGTAGGGAACGTAATAATTACCATGTATTGTAGGGAAAGTAAAAGGTATGACGAATTCATTTAGTAATTTATTTTTAAATTAACAAATATAACTTGATTTTTCTACAATTGCGTGCTCTTCGGTTTTCGGGGAAACTTCCGATTTCAGGAAATCTAATTTCGATCATTAAGTATCAGCAAACACACCTGGTCTCCGATTCACATTTCGGAACATTCGGAGCCTGTTTGTGCTTTTGTTTATTAGACTGTAATTTTATTAGCAGTTCCCGAGCGAGATTCGCAGAGCGTGAAGTGAATTCTTTATTAGTGACACAAAAGGGATTTTAGGTATCAATGGGGAACTTCTAGAGGGAAAATGTGTGGGGGAAAGTTTTGTTTTCTGGTAGCACTTAATTAGGAGACGGAAAGGGGTTCTCGCTTTGTGTCGTAATTAAGTGGAAAACACTTGAGAGGTGGCAAATAACAATTCTCGCATTTTACGTGATAACTTTCGTTTCAAAGAATGCTTGCAATTTTTATAGCGATGA
>OX578146.1:133215903-133273403 GCA_951213105.1 Amaurobius ferox | reverse complement strand
TACCACCATTCCACATTTGAAATGGCTCTTCTCGTGCATAATTTAACCTGTGACCTTGAAACTTTAATCAAATAAATATGTTACCTACACAATTGCTTTGCCCAGATTTCATTCCTCTAAACACTAATTTCTTCTTGGTGTTGGGATTTTATTTTCCGCTAGTGTATATATATATATATATACACTAGCACATATATATATATATATATATGTGTGTGTGAGAGACCAGAAATAGATCTCACACCAGTTTATTGTGAGACAGCTTTATGTGCGTTATGTATTGTGTCTGAAACGTCAGGTAATACCCTCAGTCTCAATGACGCCAAAGTTTACAACACGCTGTCCTAAAGGTCAGCTAAAACCATTAATTTAGGATCGTCAAGACAAAGGAGAGAAAGACTCTAAGGAAGCAACAACATTGGGCGTGATAACGACGTGCAGCAACAACATTGGGTAAAGAGGTTGGCCAATTGAGATGATGTTTGTGGCTTCACTATGAAGGCTGCCAAAAAAGAGCAAAAGAAGAGTGTCAGATCTCAGGCAAAAGAGCCACAACCAAAGGAGTAAAAACAGACATCCAGAAGGGCTCTAGAGAACGACTTCGATAGAGAGATCGCAGCCTGGATTCTACGTGAGAGGTGATATCGAAATTCACGATGACTTCTGCACGACAATTGCAGAATGTAAACTACGAAGTCCTGAGTACAGTTATTCCAGAAGTGTTCGATATCAATACCTAGCCAGCAGTACAATATGATCGACGAATTACAAGTGGGCGAATTATACTTCGAGTTAATTCTAGTAAAATGAGTTACATTAAGTACGTGTTGGTGACAAAGTCCAAGACAGACTTGAAGGAATGTGTTCCTCAAATAATATTGAAGGTCTTTAACACATTTTAGACAGTTATAACTAATGGTCTCACAGTGTCTCTCTCCGCCGCAACAATATGAATAATGGTGTAATGAATTCAATAAGAACTTTATGTGGTTAATGAATGATTTATTGCTAAAGTTAAAACGGTTCAATCATTTTAGTAGTATGTTAATTAATATTCTTTTACAGAACTCGCACTGATACAAAATTGGCGGGTTATCAGCTGCACAGCGCATAATTTAATGAGTTCCACGAATACGATAATTTACGGCAATGTAATTATGTAGAATTTAATAATTTAAAATCCCAACTTTAAAGTTATTTTTTGTAATTGTGCACCACGATATATATATATATATATATATATGTATATATATATATATATATATATATATATATATATATATATATATATATATATAATTGTAAATCCAATGGTAGAATGTTAGTAGTAATAAATAATACACTATCTTAAAATGTGCCTACAAAATACAATGAAATAAAAGACATATAACCATAAAGAGAAAAGGGTGTGCAAAAAGTTCCGTAACGGCGCAATATCTCGAGAAATACACTTCGGATCAAAAAATTAAAAAAAGTATTCAATATTTTTACAAAAAACTATCCAATAATACCAAAATTGACTCCTCTCCCCATTCCTCGGGGGAGGGGGTGGGGCATCTTTGAAATTTTCAATAGAAACCTCCATTTTTTATTGCAGATTCGGATTCTCCAGAAAAAATGACATGCATTTGACCTACGATTTTTGCTCCCCCAATGGCGCTATAATCGAGAAAAACGGAAGTGGGACTCAAACGTTTAAAAATGGGAATGTCGCGGGAAATACACTTCGGATAGAAAAATAAAAAATACGTGTTCAATATTTCAAAAAAAAACTAACCAATGATGCTGAAATTGACCCCCTCCCCCCGCTAACTTCAGCGGCAACTGTTGACTTCAGTTTAGAAAACGGATCAAAACTACTTTTAGCATTACCCAAGAACAAAGTTGTGGAAGTAGTAGTTTGCTGTTCCCTTCGGAGTGCTTGATTAACATGAGTCCCCTTGCCTCTTATGATCAGGGTGCTTTTTTCTGTAACTTTCCTTTCCTCTTATGATTAGGGTGTATTTTTTGTAAGTTTTAAACGTTAGTGCCCCACTTCCCATTTTCTCGATTATAGCGCCAATCAAAAATTGTTGGTCAAATGTATGTAATTTTTTCTGGAGAATCCAAATCTGCAATAAAAAAATGGGGGTTTCCATTGAAAATTTCAAAGTTGCCCCACCCCCCTCTCTCCAGGAGGGGAGAGTGGGGTCAATTTTGGTATCTTTGCATAGCTTTTCTAAAAATATTGAATATGTGTTATTTTATTTTTGGATCCGAAATGTATTTCTCGAGATACTGCGCTGTTCCGGAACTTTCTGGACACCCTATATATATATATATATATATATATATATATATATATATATATATATATATATATATATATATATATATATATATATATATATATATATATATATATCCATATATATATATATTGATATAGATATGAATAGATATAAAGATATATATATATATGTATATATATATAGATAGATATATAGATATGAATAGATATAAATATATATATATATATATATATATATATGTATATATATATAGATATAGATATGAATAGATATAAATATATATATATATGTATATATATATATATAGATATATAGATATGAATAGATATATATATATATATATATATGTATATATATATATATATAGAGAGAGAGAGAGGGGGGGAGAGAGAGAGAGATATGGATAAATATAAATATATATATAAATAGATAGATATAATTCGCTATATATGGATATAGATACATAGATATAGATAGATAGATAGATACACTAGAACGAATCACCCCTCAGTTTGCCGGGTAATACATAAGTCCCTGGTACTTCAAAAATTACAGACACAGATAACATTACATTCAATAATCAGGCATCTTATTAGAAAAAAAAACAAGTTTATTCTTAAACTTCAGAAATTCATAAAAAATTAACTCCATTAACGTAAATTACACATAATAAATTAGCATGTACATGGGCCAACTTTTTTACCATCCTTTACACACGCCACGTTCTATCTCGTACCAACTCGTACCATCTCGAATTGTATCGCTTAGCACTTCGCCTTTTTACAACCTTGTTGCCAGCACCCTCTACCGTCCGCAATCTGCGCGGCTATTATTTAAATTTAGCCTCTTTTTTACCGGGGAAGGACACTGCTTGAAAATTAAGAAGTAGGTAATATAATTGTTAACCCTTGTACAAAGTATCCGAAATTGTAAACTTTCCTGGAAATGCTATAGTAGGACCGGGAATGTTACTTTCTAAATGTGCATATGTTGCAATTAGAAATTTATCCAAGGTCTGAGTAAAACTTTCTGAGCAACGTAAAATTAGCGAGTTTTAGTTTTTGAGAATGTCATCATGTTTAACAAGGTCAATCAATGATCTATGTTGCTTATTTAAACATTTATCTAGCGACTTTGTTGAACACATAATGGTTAATTTCTGACTGCTTTTGTGTGGATTATGTCTGCAGATTTTTAATTATATATTAAATCATAAATTTAAAAAAAAATGAAGATTTCCAAGAAATATCTCAAAGTCATTAAAATAATGAAGTCTTTTAGAAATTAGGAATTCACATGACATGAACATATATTCAGGATAGTTTTTTCAGTTCGTTGTGTCCCGTTTAGCCTTCTTTTACAGTGTAAATGGGTCTATTTTAATTATAGAAGAAAATGGACTAGATTCGGTAGGTAGTTCGTGGAAGACGTCAAGTAGAGGGCAACCGAAGATTGGAGGTTTGTATATTCACTGGGTTAAAAGTTTTTTTTTCTAAACAACAGAGATATTTAATCCTACAAACTAAATACAATAGTCTGAATAAAGAAAATGGAAATTATTACAGAACTGTACGATTTATGAAAGAGGAAATTTATAGAAAGTTAAGACGAACAAGATTTTATTCCGTGTAAAAGCAGATACATCAAGATTTCGGACATATACTAATGTTTGCTTTGATCTTAAATCTGAATATAGAGTAAATTTCAAGTATAAAATGAAAACCAATCTTATTAGTAGCATTCTAGAGGATTGATTGGCTATCCGAAGTTCGATGATTGTATTCCCCTCTTGGACAATCTTCGTTTCAAGTTGCGTTAATATAGTTTTATATTTGGTATACATTGTGGTCCGTTGTGGTTTATACTATACAGAAGACTATTACGAAACAAGCCGTAGGAGTTTAAAACCCATGGCAATGCTTGCTAACAGTCTTCACTCGTCCGATTTTTAGAATTTTTATGACAGGTAATATATACCACAAGGTTAACCTTCTTTATTTTAAAGGCATATCCTACCCTACACAAAATGGTATCTAGCTTTCGCCTAATAACCTTGCTATTTTAAAGTACTGGTTTTATGAGACTTGACCAAACTGTTTCTTCTAGCATTTATAAAAATCTATGTTGAATTTTTGGAATTGACATGAAACTAATATTTTACCATCAGGAATGTTTTTTTTTATTTTAGTCTATTCATTGTAAGATTTCAATGCTCCTGATTTGATTTAGAACTTCACCCTCAAAACACAATCAACAAATCGCTATTACTTTTTATCCTTCCCTAAAACATTAATTCATCTTCAATTTTCTTGAGAAAATAAAATCTAATTTTTTAGAAAGTATATTTTTTATTTAAAGCTAATGGAAATCTTCCATTTAGGAAATGAAACGTATCAAATGCAATATTTTCTAATCTTGAAAATAGGCTTATAAATGACCCTTTCAAAGTTCTTCAAAATAATCTTAGTTATAACGTTAGTAGCATTCTACTTTTATATTTAGTTGACGAGGAGTATAGCTAACTAATAGATTCTGCAACGTCATGAACTATTTACACACGTCACTAAGAGTGGATAAATATACTTGGCTTCTAAGTATTTCCAGGGTTTAGAGAAAGCTTTCAAGATAGCTTTTTGTGCAAAGATGTAAGAAGTATATGTATACTGAATTCTCTTTTATTACAGTGATGCGTAAAGAAAAGAAAATAGTTTGTGTTCAGAAAACACTTCTATTTAGAATCAAATAGAAAGCTGAATTATTTTTGTCATTTCAAGTATTTTATTTCAATCAATTTTCAGTATTTTGAGTAAATATAACTCCTATTTTATATCATGTAAACAACTCTATTTTATGTCAAATAAACCTATATTCATTCTGTGTTAAATGAATTGCTGTTTGAAATCAAATAAATCTCTGTATTTTGTGTCATGAAAACTTATGTTTTGTGTCAAAAATCTGTTTGTAAAATATAAACTACGTTAGAGGCAGCTGACCAGGTTACATACTTCATTTTTTATTATATTTTTATTCCAGCAATATCGTTTTTATTCTCCAGCTTTTTTTAATGTATTAATGGAATGTTATTTTATTTCAATTGATAAAGTAAGCTCATGTAGCTTTCGAAACCGGCCACTACCTTCTTATTTGTTATATTCTTTTTAATTCGTCAGTTTTTTAGATGCTTGATTGATAGTCGTTTACATTTAGTTGATGCATAAGTTCATGTAGCTTTCCTCATCAGCTTTTGTTATAATATTAATTCTGAAGTCTTTCAAAAAGTCGAATTTTTTTCAGTGGTTTGTTCTATTCATGAAATTAGCTAGCTTACCTTCAGAAACCGGTTGTTTTTTCTTTAATTTTTATTCATACGTATTTTTACAATACGTTTTGTTTTGAGCATGTTATTAAAAAATAGTTGAGATACTACTATTGTATGTAATGAGTTATTTCCCTATTTCTCATCATAGCACGCATAGTTAGTAGTTGTATTCACCAAGAGAGTGTTTTATATCCTTCTACAGTCCTTTTGTTCCTCCTAGGTTTATTTCCTTTTATTTCTTCAAAATTTCGTTCGTCAAAGATTTTATTCCAACGTCACGTAATACAATTACTATTAGTAAAATAGTACTGGTGCTCTGTGGTGGAATATGACATTTCTGCTTCGATTTCCTCCTTACTTAATACCTTATTTCAGATAAAATGAAGGTAATTCAATGTTACACAAGTCATTTACCATGGGTGTTCAAGGGATATAAAATGAATGAAAAGGGATTTTATTGTAAAAATTGAACTCTTTTTCTTAAGTTAGCAGTGCAAAGATACACAAATGGAAATTTCGGCTTATTTAAATCTTCATGGGATTGGTCGTAAACGGATAGAATTTTAAAGGAATTCAGTAGATCTACTTTGTCTATCTATTTAATAAATAAATAAATTGTAAATATAATATTAAAATATACGCGACGCGACCAATAGAAAAGTAAATTCGTGTGAAAAGTTAGTTGGGTGCAGAAGCCTTTTTTTAAACAAACCATAAATATTCATGAGAGTATTAAAATAATTTAATTATAAATATGGTTTGTATAAAGTGATGGTTTTAAAATTTATTAAAATAATCGTTTTAATAATATATTTTCTAAATCTACTTTAGAATTCAATATTAAATAAAATAACAGATCCACGATCTACTGCATTTATGGGTCTATATCTTACAAAATTTTAAACTGCACCCTGCCTTTCCCATCGCAGTGTTACCATTTTTTACCACATATACCAGCTATGAAAATTGTGTTTACTCATCATTCATGAATAATAAAGAATCGCAAGGTACCACGGGATGTTTCACCACTCGACCACTGAAAACCCCTTGTTCTAAAAATTAAATTAGATACATCAGTTTCCCCATACAGTACAATTTACTGTATATGTAAAGGAGCAATACTGTAATGTAGTTAAAAATTCAATTCTAGACTTTTGATGGATGTATACATTTTAAACATCCCCGAGTTTCACTCAACAAATTTACAAGCCTACTTTTTTAAAATATAAATCTGTTTGTAAGTATAGGGTCGGGCTGCCTCTACACCTGAGTACATACGGTGAAATTTAATACAATTTCTTCAATCCAGAAACCGTATCGGGTACATATTTAGACTATATTTTGCACTAAAGCCAGACATTGCACTAAAGGAGAAATCTTAAACGCATCGACATTCAAAAATTGAGAAAGTTATAAAAAATTAGTAAGTTAAAATTTTAAAGAAATAGCTATTCTACTAGCTGAAAACCCGTTGAAATTCAACGGTCTCACAATACACAACCCCCAAATACCAAATAACGTAAATTTGTTGATAATTCGGGCTTCACGTTTCTTCGGAAAATCTAAAAATTTGGTGTGCGGAACCCCCCTAAAGAAGAAAATATTGGAAAACTTAAATTGCTGACAATCTTTCTTTCGAACTATCTACCCATACACCAAGTTCGAAGTCTTTATCTCGTACTGAAGCATGCAATATTATCATTTCACCTTTCAAACGTTTTTATGTGGAGCCCACTCTTAAATGAACATTTATGAAAAATTATGATATATTCGTTCTAGGGTTTTGTCAAATGATTAGCCCATATACCAAATTTCAAGTCTCTAACAAATTTAAAAGTAGGCATTTTTCATTTATTAGTCAAATCGAACATTTTGGTGTGTGACACCCCATAAAGACGCAAATATTATAAATCTGAATTTGCACACTTTTTTATCTTTCGAACAATATACCCATATACCAAGTTTGCAGTCTCGCAAAGCATGTTTTTCTATCATTTCACTTCTCGAAGGGATTGGTGTATGGAACCCCTACAAATTGTAAATAATAGAAATTTTCTATTGCACACTTTCTTTCTTTTGAACTATCTACCTGTTCACCAAATTTGAAGTTTCTATTCCATTGCGTAGCATATTTTTTCTATCATTCTATCTGTTGAACGTTTTCGTGTGAAGTAGCTACCCCCTTAAATCAACAGTTTTGAAAAACTCTATTATTGTATTTTTTTTATCAGATGATTGTCCCATATACCAAAAATCAAACCTCTATTTAGAAAGGAGGCGTTTTTTATTTATTCGGAAAATCGAACATTCGGATCAGCGGCACCCCCTAAACTAGAAAATATCGGAAAACTGAAATTGTACAGGCTCCTCCTTTCAAACTATCTATCCGTACACCAAATTTGAAGTTCCTATCGCATCTCGAAACATTGTTTTTCGTCATTTCACTTTTTGAATGTTTTTCTCTGGAGCACCCCTTAAACGAATATTTTTGAAAAACTCTTTTGTTTTGGGTGTTTTCATCAAATTATTAGCCCATATACCACATTTCAAGCCTCTATCAAATTTTAAAGCAGGGATTTCTCATTTGTTCTTCAAATTGAACATTCTGTAGCGCGGCACTCCCTAATAGTAACAGATAATGAATATATGAAATTGTACACTTCCCTCCTTTCAAACGGTTTACACATACAATAAATTAGAAATCTCTATCTCATCGCAAATTATGCTCTCCTATCATTTCACTTTTCGAACATTTTGGTGTGGAGCACCCCCTCTGCAGGACATTTTTGAAAAATTCGATTTTTCCAGGGGTTTTAACGAACGATCGACCCGTGTACTAAATTGCAAGGCTCTATCTACTTGGGAAGTGCCTAAAATAGCGTGACAGACAGACGAACACTTGGCAATTAGTATATACTAGCCGAATACCCGTTGAAAATCAACGGTCTCGCAATAAGCAATCCCTGAATAATGTAAATTTTATAATAATTCGCATTTCACATTTATTCGACAAATCGAATATTTTGGTGTGCAGAACCCCCTAAAGGAGAAAATATTGGAAAACTAAATTTTCGCACTTCTTCCTCTGTTTGTATTGTGTTTTTTATCAGATGATTGGCCCATATACCAAATATCAAGCCTCTATCACATTTAAAAGGAAGCGTGCCTCATTTATTCAAAAAATCGAACATATTAGTGTGCGCACCCCTTAAATTAGCAAATATTGGAAATCTGAAATTTCACACTTTCTTCCTTTCAAACTATTTACCTTTACACCAAATTTGATATCTCTATCTCATTTCGAAGCATGGTTTTTTATCAATTCTCTTTTCGAACGTTTCGAACGAATAGATAGAGAGACATCGACACCCCCTACAATAGCAAATGTTGGAGGACTGAAATTGCACACTTTCTTCCTTTCCAACTTTTTACCCGTACACCAAATTTGAAGGCTCTATCTCATCGTGAAGCATGCTTTTCTAGCATTTCATCTTTCGATGCTTTTGTGTGGAGTACCCACCCCTTTAACTATACATTTTTTAAAAACTCTATTCTTTTTATGATTTCTATGAGATGTTTCGCCCATATACCAAGTATAAAGCCTCTATCACGTTTTTAAAGGAGCGTTTCTCCTTTATTTCGAAAATCGAACATTTTGGTGTGCGGCACCCCCTAAAGTAGAAAATATTGGTAAACTGAAATTGTACACTTTCGCCCTTTCAAACTATCTATCCTTACACCAAATCTGATATCTCTATCTCATTCCTAAGCATGGTTTTTTTTATCAATTCACTTTTCGAACGTTTTACTCTGGAGCACCCCTTTAAACGAACATTTTTGAAAAACTGTATTCGTCTTGGGTGTTTTCGTCAAATTATTAGCCCATATACCAAATTTTAAGCCTCTATCAAATTTTAAAGACGTGTTTTCTCATTTATTCGGTAAATCGAACGTTTTGGTATGCGACACCCCCTTAAGTAAAAAATATTGGAAATCTGAAATTGCACACTTTCTTCCTTTCGAACGATTTACCCATACACCGAATTTGAAGTCTCTATCTCATCGCAAAGCATGCTTTCCTATCATTCCATTTTTCGAACGTTTTGGTGTGCGGCACCCCCTTAAGTAGAAAATATTGGAAATCTGAAATTGCACACTTTCTTTGTTTCAAACGGTTTACTCATACTCCAAACTTGAAGTCTCTATCTCATCGCAAAGCATGCTTTTCTATCATATCACTTTTCGAACGTTTTGGTGTGCTGCACCCCCCCCCTTAAGGATAAAATATTGGAAGTCTGAAATTGCACACTTTCTTCCCTTCGAGTGATTTACCCATATACCAAATTTGAAGTTTCTATCTCATCGCAAAGCATGCATTCCCGTCATTTCACTTTTCGAACGTTTTGGTGTGGGGCACCCCCTCTATAGATCGTTTTCGAAAAATTCGATTTTTCCAGGGGATTTATCGAACGACCGAGCCGTGTACCAAATTGCAAGTCTCTATCTATTCGGGAAGTGCCTGAAAAAGGCGTGACAGACAGACGGACAGACGGACAGACGGACAGACGGGCACTTGGCAATTAGTATATATAATAATAGATAGATAGATAGATAGATAGATATGTGTTTGTTACTCTCTTCATACATAGTATTAAGCATAGGGAAAGTATTGTGGTGGAGCCATAGATTTTTCGAATTTTCGTCGAAAGAGCACGTTTTGCTCATTTTTGAACTTGGGTGAAAAGTTTTCGTGCTGATGTCTGTGTATGTGTATTTGTGAGTGTGTATATATGTATGTTAGTGTGTGTATGTATGTATCCTGATTGATTTTAAACGTAATCGAATTCTCGGTAGATCCCCCCTCCCCTTAATTTTCGAATAAATTTTTGAAAATCAGAACCCTTAATACTGATAAATAAATAATCATCTTCAACATCATTTTTCGTATATATATATGGATAATACCCATTTTAGAATGCTATTATGAACAGTTCTTGAGATATTACAGGTGATTCAAATACATTCTTAAAAAAATTGCATAAAATGGAAATAAAATAATATATCATTAAATATATGCACTCTTTGCGTATAGTATTCTGGAACAAGTATTTTATCATCATTATTGTGGATCTAGTTCATTCTATTCACGGGAGACGATAGTTTTGCATTTTGATGTCAAAGAATTCACCAATAGTCGTTTATTTCATATGATATTCATGAACAGCTAATTTCATTTTGATGAAAATTTTACACGTGACTATGAATTGTTTTGTTTGGACTCTGTAAAGTACTATTCTGTTCGGAGATCCGCTGTACAGGTTCTTTTTAACTGCTTCAGCATCGAAGTAAAATCTGTTATCATTTTACCTAACGATCGGAATTCGACGAAAGAATCATGACACGTAACATATTAAATATTTTATTCACAGCCATCTCGCTGGAACTCAACATAAATGACATTACAAATAAATCTACTATATACACTATTTACATATCTAACCATACAAGATTTACCCGTGATAGTACTGATCTCATTCGAATATGACTCATTACTGAATTTCACAGACTATAAAACTAATGTAGGCGATAACTTACTACATGACTATGATAAACATTCCTGATATCCACAGTACACTGCTATTCTTAGCATGGCTTTCGCCAAACTCTCTTTAAATCTGTTTTTATCCTCTTTATTTTTCTTGCCGAAACTCAATGTCCGAATCAAAGTTTGAATTAAGGTTTAAATCCTTGAATCAAAGTCCGCCGTGTAAATAGATATGGCCAACCACGAGAGTGGACTTCTTCTGCTGAAATTTTAAAGATTTGATCCCCATAACTCATGAGTTAAAAGAATTTAAGTGCTGTCCATTCGATACCAAAATTATTGTGTTATGGATCATGAAAGAACACCATTACTTCGTTGCAAATGAGTAGGGGAAGTTATGTGCTGTCCACATCAGATATTTTATTTAAAGGAACATTGTCCTTTTAAAATTAAAAATAAAAATTCAATATTTTTTATTTAATAAAAATATTTCTTTATTCTTTAATATTTTCGTACAGATCTTATTTCTGTGCGTTATTTATTTCCTAAGACATTAAAAAAAATAAAAAAATTAGCCCTCAAATTAGTATTGTAAGTTTATATTTTTAAACACCCATTTTGGAGCTTCGTTTCAAAAACTGTTTGATGTATTCTTATGAAATTTAAATTATTTTGTAATATTATTGTTAAAAAGTGGAACTTGAATAAGAGCTTATAAAAACAAATCATATAAAATATCAATTTTATCAGCTAAACAATTGTTAAGCAGTCAGAAAAAAAGTAATTAAAAACCCTAATAATTTGCAGCATTTAAATGTAAATTAATCCCATAATCCTATTTCACAAGTGTATTACAAATATTGTCATTATTAAAACCCAACAGTAGTTTGATTGCGTTTAAAAGCAAAATGCCATGATCATAGCTTACAATTATTTAACAACAACAAAAAATATAAGTAACTTTTTATGTATATTCTCTGCCATAATGTATAAGGAAAGTACCGTATAGAAAACCGTATAGAAAACCAGAACTCGAGTCTTCGGATCTAAAAGTTTCGAGAACCCTAGAACACGAAAAAACTATTTTTAGTGTGATATCTGGGTATGTGTGTCTATCTGTCTGTGCAATGTATTTATCTACTCTAACTCAAAAACTTGTAGCAGAAGCCGGCTCTGCTTCTGCCAAGAACATTGATCGAAGATGCTAGGAATCAGTACTCGAATTATAAGTTCGGATCCGATGCTATCTTTTGGTATAACTTTATTAAGTTGGTCTTGCAAGCTCTGGGTTCTGAGTTCGGGCCTGGCTCAGGACCATCAACATCAATTCCTACAATAGTGAACTGGACAATTAATGCACGCTACCAACACGAAATGGCAGCACCACACTGAGCCAGAGGCGCCGACCACTCCTCTCTCGAGGTTGACTACGACTGCCATCTCGTAGTCGCACATCGAAGTACGACACACCTACTGGCTATTAAGTGTCTGAATAGGCGTCGGGAAGGGGACAATATGGGGGGTTTCTGGGTGGCCCCCTCCTCGCCGAAATTCGACGGGGCTTCTTATCAAGGGATGGAGTGTGTGACAGCAGCCGACTCTACATTTACCAAAAACTGCAGTTCGGATCCGAAGCTAGTTTCTAGTCTAATAAAGTTAGTCTTGTAATATCTGGGTATCGAGTTCGAGCCTGGCTCGGGACCATCAACCTAAAATCTAATTAACCATTCCTAAAATCTAATTAACCAAATTTAATAAAATTTGGTGAGTAAGACACTTGTTGGTTCTCCTGGGTCTGTTTAGATTTTTGTTCGATTCGGAACAAATAAACCTGCTTTTTTACACGAAAAGTCCTGCAAAAATTATATGTATTCAGTCTACCTGAAGACATATTGACCAAATAAAAAAAAATTGGTACATATCTCAATTGAGGGATCCCCTTGTGCTGATTATATTTTGATACGATTAAGGAAAAAAATCTGCCTTTGTTTTTTTCAAAATGACCCCAAAAATCGTATGTATCTATTCTAGCTGTAAACTAATTGACCATATTTCACAAAATTTGGTAAATAAGTCGCTTGTAGGTTGTTGTTGTGTTGGTTAGATTTTAGTATGGTTTGAAATAAAACCCTGCCTTTGCAGCAAAATGGTCCGTGAAAAACGTCAAGATCTAAAATAAAATACTACAAGTGTATCAATTAAATGCTTGTTTTATACGTAATTTTTATCGACGAAGCGAATAATACCAACCCCATTACTATTCGATGGATTATTCTAGTAATTCTTTATTTTATTTATTTATTTTTGCGGAACTGCGTTTTTCATAGTTATAAAACAATTTAATGAAATTTCTTATATTTTAGTAGTTATGTACCTTGAGGATTATCCTGATACTAATACGATTTTGATATGATTCGTATATAACCGACCCGTTTTTGAGAAATGGCAAAATCTCAAATAAATGACTAAAATCGTTGAAATATATTAATCAAGTAATTTTTCGTCATGCCATTTTTGACAGCACTACGAATAAAGCTGATCCAATGACTTAACCGTTCTCGAGATATTTTGTGAATTTGAGCAGCTGAAAACTTCAAAGCATATTAAACTGCCGAATAAAACGTAGATGTATTAAAAATACAAATTGTATATAATATCAGAAATGCACCCGTGACATCTTTTGCGATTAAATTCAATGTCATGAAATAAAAAATAAGAAATGAATTTGAGTCTGTAGGGAAAGTCATGTACTGCTCACATCAGATTTGTATGTGTTATATCTCAATTTTCAATTACTTTTTTATTTTTATTTTAAATTTATAATTATCTATCTTAAAAATTGCATGATTCAAGAACATAAATTCAGGAAGTGTTGTTTACAAAAGATTATAACCCCCTAAGACCGACTAGTTCCATTTATAGAACTCTCTGGTGATAACTTTCCTTTGAATACATCATGATTTTTTAACTTAAATAAAGAGTTATAAAAATAAAATAATGCTTTAATGCGTTATATGTACTTTTAACCAAAAGTGATTCGATACAATCGGCTATGAGAAATTACTAGCTGTTCTCGAGATATTGGACATATTATTTATTTTCTTTACAAAGAGCACTATATCTTTAGAGATAATTTAGTCAATACCATACAGTTTTATAAGCCTATTAATTGTATTCAGCTAAATAGTGCCATAATAAATTAAAATATTTTCCTTTAAAAAGATCCACGTTTGCTAGTTTATGGGAAAAGGTTCGTGCTATATATATGCAATTCCATCTTTAGTTATTTACTTCTTTTCTTCATTAATATTTTTTCGATTTCTTGCATTTTCTTGTTATATTTGATGCGAGTGCATCATTTAGTCTTGTAATAGTCATTTTTATTGTAGATGTTATT
Organism: Amaurobius ferox; assembly: GCA_951213105.1. Taxonomy (NCBI): domain Eukaryota; kingdom Metazoa; phylum Arthropoda; class Arachnida; order Araneae; family Amaurobiidae; genus Amaurobius; species Amaurobius ferox. The sequence continues at coordinate 133,258,851 of OX578146.1, read as the reverse complement.
GACTTATATCTTAAAAATTTGTAGTTTTCTTGTTAAATATACCCAAGCTCGCTTTATGTACTTTTTCATTTTTAAGTTATATTTTTGGAATTAGAATGTATTCTCCTCAGCTAAATTTATAATCCATTTTACTCTAATATAGTTTTAGTAAGTTTTGTATCCCTATTGTCGAAATTCTTATAATTTGTAATGGTAATGAACATGGAATGTAAGTTATTAATGTATGAACTCTTTAACTTTTATTTTAATTTGTGTATGTGTGTGTGTCTTTGTATTCACGTACGTACGTATGTATGTATGTATGTATATATAAATAATAGTTTGAAAATCCAATGATAGACTTGAGAGAAGTTGCAACTCAAAAATCGTAACTTAAGAGAAGTTGCAACTCAAAAATCGTAACTTGAGAGAAGTTGCAACTCAAAAATCCTAACTTGAGAAATGCCTGCATAATGAAAAGAAGTATTAAATAGAGAATTATCAAACAAATGGGAATAAAATGCAAATTCCTAGTCATCAAGCTAAAGATAATCAACAAATATCAATGGAATGGAATCGATAATTGTAAAACAAGTAAAATCAAAGCATTAAAGCTATGCACGTGGATAAGAACTACGCCTAAATAAATGAACAGTTCATTTTGAAAAAAAAACTCTTCGCCAGGTCCAAGTAATTTACCAAAATGAACACAAAAAAGGTGTTTCTGATATTAGAGATAGATAATATCTAAAAACCCTAATAATTTAGGCAACACGCATAAAGATAGAAAAAATTATAAAGGAAACAAGAATACCTGGAATAAAAGAAAACACTGCAAATGTGCTAACAATTGGAATCCAAAATGAAGAGACCAGTGCTGCCAATCGCTACTGGTCTCTTCATTTTGGGCTCTTCAAGTTTAAATGTAGAGATCCACTGTTGCCAATCATGTGAAACATATAACAATAATGCAAAAAGGCAATAAAAGTAATGTTCTACAGTAAGAGCTACAAAATAATGGAGCGAATAATCGAAAACAGTGAGGCTAATATTTAAGAAGATTATACATACATAATCAGCTTGCACATACGTTAAAATGAATTTCTTTTATACAAACTAATAAATTATATTAAGATATTAATACCAAAATAATATATTATTTTTTAAAAATGGATTGTGAAAAATGTCTAGCATTATTAAATTCCTCACATCAAAACGTAAAGCAGCCCAGAATCATTTCAGAAATTCGAAAATGCCTTTTGATTACAATCGATCGTGACCAACTGCCATTGGAACGTATTGTCAAGTGTGATTAATATATTTTATATGGAACAAAATCCCATTATGAGGGAGTAAAGCTTCGAATTTATCACCGTTGACAAATTCGGGATCATCAAGTGGAATGGAGAAAAAAGTATCGAATGGCTCTTAGTTAATTAAATGAAATCCAAGAAAAGAAATCAATGTTACTTTTTTCCAGAGAAACATATTACTTGTTGGTGAACTTCGGATTTAATTTAACTGTTGACTCGCTAATAAATGACTGCTTCGGCCAATTGCTGTCTGAAATCGTATTTTTGTTATGTGAGATTCTGAATAGCGTAGGAATCCAGAGAAATAGGAAAATGGCGGTTGGAGATTTTCTGTTTAACTAGCCATTTCTTCTGAGCTTCGCGTGCTGTCAGTGGCAAGGGGTCTTTACATGTAACATCTACATACCTAATCAAAGTTGTTGAAAATCCCGTTGATCGTCATCCCTAATTCAAAATTTTTGATTTTCTTTTATCTGGAAGTTGAGACGAATTGAACATGACCAAAATCGAGATTCTAGCTCGAGTGGATGTGCTCGATCATTTTGAAAGTGGTTATGAATTTTTAACAGTTTCCAATATAGTTAAAAGGTGTTTATAACTTTGATTATTCTGTGTGTCTGTCTGCCTGTCCGTCCGCTCGTACGATAACTGCCGTAGAAATGATTTTTTATCAAAATGAAAATGTAGTATGTTGTTGAGATGGTTGGTCTCTGGTACATATGGGGGTGTAAATGAATAATATCAGCCATATAGTTTTGGATTGAACTCATGTTGAAAAAGTGAAATGCATTAAATCATCTGGAATCTAATATTTCAAGCATTTTTTAACTAAATTTAAAATTCACAAATTGCGTCGAAATTTTTAGAAAATATTCAAATTATGCCATAAAATATATAAAAAAACTTTCAGCTAAATATGTTTGGTAGTGTTTTGAATAAAAATTAAAATAATAGATACACTTATAATATATGAAGAGATCACGTGACCCACTTCAAAATAAAAATGGCATCCATCATTTTTACCTAGCGTCAAAATTGCGATTTTTAAATTTCTTTTAAATTTACATTTAGTTTTACATCCGTCCTAAAACCGCTTTTTCTTAAAGTATTTTCTGTGCATGTATACTCTGTAACAACGCAATTACAATATTTTGGAGTTTAAATGATCATCAAACTTCGATTATTTCTACAACGAAGCCTAATTTAAATGGATGGCGAATGTAAACAAATGATTGCAAGAAGAGTTGTATGATAATTGCTGAATCTTTTAACGTAAAATTATTTAACTCTGGAGTCTGGAATAAAAGTGATATGAATGTAATAGTCATTTTTTTGCATAGCGAGCTAGACGATTTATATTTCGATTACGTCATTTGAGTAAAGTTCATTTTTTTGTTGTTGGAGTTTTAAGGTTTTAACTACAATAAATTAATGTTGTACTGTGATAATTTAAAGTATATAAGAGCTGAATGTATCACGTTTTAGAGATATTTAAAAACATTGGATTTTAGTTGGACAGTGTTTCATAATCTATGCTTTATGCATGATTGATCTTTCTTGCTTAATTAATCCTTTGCATCGTCACCCATAATTCGAATTTTCAAAATACTAGATTTTTTTCTTTGATATTGTAGCTGCGACGAATCCAGCAATACCAAATTCATTCTAGAGTTGAAGTAGTCGATAATTTTTGCTTCACCATATCCACTTATCCATATAGCCAGCTTATCCACTTATCTCTCACTTATCCATATAGCCAGCCCTGTGCGCATAATATGGATTATTGTATGTTTATTGATATAAGTTGCTCAAAGCTTGGTTTGGTTATTCGTGGAGGGTATATGTGTATATTTTGGAAGAATGCTTAATAATTAAAAAACAAACATACATACTAGGTTTTTATTAAGTAAAAGAAACATTTTAAATTAAAATTACATGTTTTTGTGTGAGTAAACAAAGGAGTTACTTAACTGCCCTGAGTTTGAGTGTGTGAGTTTACAGTTCGTTGCAAATCAATGAAATAGCTAAAACTTAAATATATATGCTTGTCGGTAATTTTACTAAATTTAAAACATGTTTCATTTTTAAATAAAGGGAATGACATTTTTACGTCTATCTAAAAGAAGTTGCATTGACTTAAACTAAACACTTCATATAATATTAATAGAAACAAAAGTGAATTATATATTTTTTTGATCGCCTTACAAGGACGAATCCTGAATTAGGAATCGCACATAGGCTTTGATAAGGGTATCAATTTGTTGCCGGTATTTGTGTATGACCTTGCAGTCAATAAAGTGACTTTGTCTAATAACCAGGTAGCTTATAAATTATAACCAATGTACGAACAATCATTGTACAAATTTCCCCCCGAAATATTTAACGACAGGCATTATTAAATATGAAGTCAATTTACCCAGTTCTGCTTGGGACTTTGAGTTTCTCTTGCTCTGACGAAGAGGATCTAACGTATCCTTGAAACAGCTATATACTATATTATTGGGTTATTTGGGCTTATATACGTTGCTTAACATTTCCTTGTAAAAATGAGATATTGAAAATTCAAACGTACTAAAAACATAATACTGGGTAGGTTAGCAAATTAATTTTACCTAAGCTTAAAACGAAACGTTTAAACTTTCACTCAATATTTTTCATCAGCTGTATCAAAATCAGGCTTCACTACCAAATGCCAAGATACATACCTCTATCTCCATGGGCTAAACTTTTTTTTGGAGCTGAATCTTTGCCCTTTTCAGAAATAAATCACGACTGACCCCGAACCACTGCTTTTTAAATATATCGCAAAGACCGTGATGCGCCGCAATCTGCAATCACAATATATCGCAACGCTCCAAATATCACGGAGTCTCTGGTGATCACAATATTATATCTTCTGCATTCAATAATAAATCAATTAAACAAAAGTCCGTAAATACTGCTTAGCAAAAATACGTAGTCGTCAACCAGTTAAGGCAGTAAAGAACATTCATCTTCAAGAATAAACAATAACTGTAAAATTATATATTCAAGTAAGTTCGTCAACTTACCGAGTTGTTGTTGTTGTTACTGATAATGTCCTGTTTCGGCGGAGCCTATTCAGGACCAGTGACTCAGGAAGCAGGAAAGAACGAAGAAAGACACAAGACGGGAGAACGAAGTTTATTACAAGAACGCATCACTGACGAAGGTCGGAGGGGTGCAGCTTCACATTTAGACGAGGACCCAGAATGCGGAAGACTGACTTTACACTCGAGAAACACCCATGCCTTATTCCAGATTTGAACCCGAGCTCACAAGGCAGCAGCTGAAGACGCTATCCACTTCGGCTATCCACTTAGGCGGTACTTACCGAGTAAGTGCAATAATGCCTAACTTTTACTTGAATACGCGAGAGTGATTCTTGTTAGACTTGGAAAAGAAGGCGGTTGGCTGTCTTCGAAATTATTTGATCAGTGTATATATGTATTTATTTGTACACACAGATCGGGTTGCTCATCCATAGGTAACTATTTTCCCGGCCGGGAAAAGAAGGTGACTTCCAACAGAAAACCACCCTGGCAGCCTGTACCACCGCCAAAACGGCGATAAACCGCCGCCCACAGTCATTATTAAAATTCCTAAAATATAAAATACAGACAGGTAGGTCATGTTTGGCCATTGCAAAAAATGCAGAACAGAGTGGTGATAAACCAGTACAAAACCCGGGAATAGACATAAGTCCTGGTAATAATAATAAAACGCTGTATTTACAACAAATATCGATAAACAAAAACATCAGTCAAAACCCGTAATTACCAAAAAAAAGTAACCAAATGATCAACATTATCATTGAACTGAAACCATAGGTTGTCATATATTTAATAACAATGGCGTCGCAATCATCGTTTCAAAATCCCTCAGAACTTTCCACTAAATCTTTGTATAAAGCAACATCATCAGTAGTTAATAAATAAATTTCACCAACAGAAAGTGTTATTAAGGAAATAATGATGTAATGAATCAAACAAACTGCTTCTGATGTATATAAACGATTTAAAGTAATTTTACAGTACATCAGTTACAGTACATCAGGCAGTACATCAGTTGTCGCAGCATGTCTCTAAATCACACTATTATAAAAACACAATATTTAGTATTAAACGTCCATTGATTATTCAATTACGCACTTATAGCGATCCACCACTTCATATATCCGGTACGTACCACTAATCCGGCATTATGCGACGGAGATAGAGAACAGATTTTTTCATGTCACATGATCTGTGTTTCCATTTCCGAGCAACACTTTCGTCAAACATTAGCACATCTTTCATCGACAGAACGATAAATATATTTCGGAATATTGAAATAATTATTTTTAATTTAAATTTTGCATAGTCATTGGGAGTTTACTGATTTGAATTGTGTACTATAAATCAATCAATTTTTAAAAATGTAATGTTATTTTGATGAAAATTAGCCGAATTAAATCGATCTTTTCTCTCTAACAGGGATCGAGATAACACCTCCATATGCGAATTTCACGCTACAAAATAAACAAATACGCTTTATAAATAAAATAAAGCATATTTTTATGCACTGATTTTATAACCAAAGAAAATTTAGAATCGCAAATTAAACATTTTAAAACTCATTTCATAATGTTTATAAGGTATATTAAATGCGCTATCAGATACACAATGTATTTTTTTATTAACACAAATAAAGAGTATAGTGCATTTCTTTTTTCATACAAAATACAATAAATTTAATAAATACCTGAAAATTTGAGAGTAATTGTATATTTCTTAAATGTTACTCCTCTGAAAAGCAAAAGACTCCTTCAAACAAAGTCAGGGAGTATATTTTTCTCTTCTGGGAGAATTCTAGCTTAATCTCTGCTCTCTATAACATTTTGAAAAAGTCACAGAACCGAGAAATCAATATTTTATAAATTATGTAAAATATAAATAAATCACGAAATTTCGAGATTTTACCAATTAATAGTGGAATTCGGAGATCAATTTTATGGCGAGATTGCAATCCCCAATAACATCCCCGTATAATAGATTCCGGTATAACAGATCCATCCCCGTATAACATATTAGGATCACCTGACACAGTTTAAAAACAATACTTCCACCTACCGGCCTTGAAGTTACACAGATGTAACTTATTCATTTAGAAGAGACGAACGTTCTGCTGACACAGATTGCAAAAAAAAAAATATTACGATCGTATCTTCAGGAATCGCGAATGTATACACAGGATACTAGAACGAGTCTAAGTTTCTGGATAACTAACTTTTATTCACAAGCACAAAATAAACAGGAACAATATACGTACAATCAAACAGCACTTAAACTCTCCACTCATTTCACAGAATAAGCGATATTATTCTCATAATGTTGACGAAATTAATTTCACAAAAGAACCACCACTACTTTCGAAACATTGACAAAAATCACAATCTAATGGATCGCGTATCACGTCCATTCGTCAATTCCACTCCAACGGAATAGTGAATCCTTTTTATAGTCTCTCCGAAGAAACTTCTGGAAATATCTATATCTTAAAGAATAGCCGTTCTATTTAGAAGTTTCTGAAACATGCCGGAAGTCGCCAAATGTCGCCAAAATGGCGATAAATCAGCAAATCTAAGAACCGTTCTTAAAACTGGGAAAATCTGGTAACCCATGTCATCCTTACGTCATGATGACGTCATGCACTGTATTGCCTTCGCCTGGCCTTCGAGACAGACAAAAGAGGAAGCTCCACACGGAACATTGCGCTTTCGCAACAATATAATTCTGAATTTATTATCTCAAACACGTCTAATAGAAATGTATATCTTAAAACACCCCTTGTATTATAATTCAAGAAGGAATGTGAGATTATTTTTATCTTAGGCATATAAGCTATTTTAATAAAATGTTATTGCCGGTAACCAGTCTGAAATAATTTTTCAAACTATACTTCAAAAGATTCTTTTTCGAGCCTCTCATTTTCAAAATCCTTTGGGGAGAATCACTTTACACTCCGAATTGCCACCGCTAAAACTTTTTTAAATGTTATCAATAAATGGATCTTGCTTGTATTCTGCCTTATTTGAAAAGTCTTTGTATCGTGTTGTAGAAGGTAATGTATTTTCTTTTGCAAAACGATGTTTGAAAAGTTTTATTTATTACTTCTTACGTATCCCCAGGCAACGTTCATTTCATTCCGCCGTATTGTTTAAAATTATACCGCTTTCAGGTGGCTTCGGATGTTTTTGCTGTTTTGAATTTTTTGACTCAGCTCGCATTGTGTTCTCTTTCATAAATGTTGGTAATGCATTTCATATAATGTTGTATAATTTTTCTGAAATCAGGCTCAGTCATTTTGAGGAGTTAGTGTTTTTTTTTTAAATATGGTAGCGGAAGTTTAATTTTTCAGGTAGCATTTGGTTATTTATTTAATTTCAAATAAGGTTAACTCCATTGATGTTTTATTTTTAAACATTTGAATCTATAAAAGTTGAAATTCAGCTCCAAGTGAAAAATTATTGGAATGTTATTGGGGACCTTTTAAAATTATCTATATGTAGCACTATTTCCTGTAGTTTTTCTGACCGAATTAGGATCTGTGAATAAAATATTCTCATGGTACACTGAGTTAGGCGAACACATATCCAGATTAACGACCTAGAGGCACCGACAAGAAAGTTTATAGTATTTTCAGCTTATGGTGGAGGAATATCAGGCACAAACTATAGAACCTAACATAATTCCATGTTGAAAACGATAAAACAACTATATACAAACCATGATAAAAACAACTATAGACAAAAACGTTTGTCCCTACTAAATACAGCTAATATATATAAATATCTGCCATATGTTAATACTTATATATATAACTGGTTTCTTATGGGAGTAACGATATATATATATAATATTGTTTCTAACATATACTATTAGATATACAAAATATCATGAATATGAATCAAAGATATATACATAAATGTCTGTTAAATATATATATAAGTCTTCTACAAATTGCGAGCAATGCAAAAAATATATAACACTGGTTTCAGTATGGGTACAAATATACAAACAAATATCGCAAATTTCTCAGATTACCATGACTTTCAACACTATATTTGATACATACAAATACACAGACGGAAAATAAAATTCCAACACCAAGAAAAAATTAGTTTAGAGGAATGGAGTTTAGGTAAATCAATTGTGTAAGATACTTATTTGATTAACGTTTCAAGGTCACAGGTTAAAGTATGCACCAGAAGAGCCATTTCAAATGTAAAATAGTGGTACATTAATAACCTCTGTAGTCTGCACGATTTTGAATGCAAGCATGCACATGTGCATGCATTGTATCGTTCAAGTGCCGTATGTCATTTTGTGGGATGGAATTCCATGCCTGTTGCACTTGGTCAGCTAAATCAGCAACGGTTAATGCTGCTTGTGGATGACGCTTCCAATAATGTCCCATACGTGCTCAATGGGAGAAAGATCTGATGATTTCGCAGGCCAAGGCAAGATGTCGACATTCTGTAGAGCACGTTGGGTGACAAATGCGATATGAGGACGAGCGTTATACTGTTGGAAAACACCCTCTTGAATACTGCTCATGAATGGCAGCACAACCGGTTCAATCACTAGTCTGATGCACAAATTTGCTGCCAATGTGCTTGGGATAAAGACGAGAGTGCTCCTGCTGTCATCGGAAAAGACTCCTTCAGACCATAACTCCTGGTGTAGGCCCAGAGTGTCTACCCCGTAGACAGCTTGGTTCCAAGCGCTCACCTGGCCTTCTTCTTACCAACATACGACCATCACTGGCACCAAGACGGAGACGGCTCTCATCTGAGAAGACAACAGATCTCCACTCTGCCCTCCAATGAGCTCTAGATTGATACCACTGACGTCGTAGATGGCAATGATTCGGAATTAGTGATATGAACGCTGCAGGCCGTCTGGTTCGGAGCTGTCCCTCGAGTAATCGATTTCTGACAGTTCGATGTATCATTCTGGGGCCAACAGAAGCTCTAATTGCTGCTGCAGATGCAGTACGACCCGCCACAGCCATGCTGCGAATACGGCGGTATTCCCTCTCAGTAGTGGCCCGTGTGTGGCCGGACCCCGGTCTTCTTGAGACAGTGCCTTCCCGTGACCACTGCTGCCAACAATCATGCACAGTGGATACATCCCTGCCAAGTCTTTCTGAAATATCGCGGAAAGAAAATTCACCTTCCCTTTGTCCTATTATACGGCTTCGTTCAAACTCACCTAAGCTGCTGATACTGCCTTATTCGTCTCCATAAAGGCATTCTTGACTCAAACCTAGCTCACAACGCCCAGTCTGGCAGATAAATAACGTGCAATAAGTTTACACCGAGTATTTACAGCACATGTGATTTGCATGATCATAATGGCGCTACTAGCGCCACTGTTATTCGTCTAGCTCGAAATTTGAATAGAGTCATCTTTCATAAGTGCAAACAAGCCTCCCAAATTTCGTTTATCTAGCACAATTCCTTCTTGGTATTGGGATTTTATTTTCCGCCAGTGTATATTAACAATGGATAGCACAAATATGAATTTAAAAGTAAGTTGTTTACAGTATATATAATAAAATTTATAAATACTACGAATAAATGTGCAATATAAAGTAAGCTAATTTCTGGGGGTTGTCAGTAGTAACTAACAGGAAAAATTCGTTTTCCTCTAGGCTTTGGATTATAGATTTTATTCCCTGTACCCCAGTTATTATCCAGAAGGTTTTTGGTCGATATTGATAAATACTGTCTACTGGATACTGGAACTTTTAAGATGACAGATCTCTGTAAGTTGACAGTCAAATACGAAATTTTTCGAAGATCCAACTTCACCACAAAATCGGTACCTTTCTTTTGAATTTTATGAAGATAGGTTTGGAAACAGTCAGACTCCGAGGAAAAACCACCAATTCTCAGTTGCAAATCAGTTGCTCCTGAGTTTCTCTGGGAAGATAGTTGAAAGTATCCCTTCCTTTCCCACTTTCGTTTCACTGCTATGTCCACTCGTGTATGGTATTAACAGTTAGAAGTGATCTTAGAAATGGGTGGAGATACGGCAACTTCGTACTCTGAACAGATATTTCTGAGGACGTCTCGAGGTCGTCTCGTCGGTTCAGGCAGTCTTCCATCTCATTTTTTAGAAGACACGAGTGATTTTTAACCCATCCAAAAAAGGAAAAATTTTGATGGATGCTGCTGGTTAAGATAGCCTTAATTTGAAGAGCTGTTGGATTCTGAATTAGATATTGTGTAATAGTTTCGATACTCTAGGGGCTGCCAGAGTAAATAATGACATTCTTAGGCAAACTTGTAGTAGCCCAAAATGCAGCCTCTTTTATTGCAAGCAGATTTGTCTGAAAGTTGTTATTTTCATAGTGTAGGGGCGTTGACCCATTGCGGACGCACATGGCATCATAAAAGGCACAGTTTATGCTGTTCCAGAATCAGTTCTAGTGTATATCTAGTTCTAGTTATAGTATCCGTGTAAGGCAAATCCGTAATAATATATGCAGCTAGATGCTGCTTGTGGTGGCTGAAAAAAGTGCAAGCGATATTACCTATTGCTGGATCTGTGAACCAGGAAACTTTTTTTGTTTGAAACTGTTTATGAATATATAATGAAACTTTTTGGCAGTTGTCTTTAATCCGTGGCTCTCATGACGCATGTGGTTCGGCGCTTGATATTGTACGGCCCACCGATTAATTTTGATGAAAATATTCCTTTGTAAAAAATAATTCTGTATATTTTGACTATATTAAATTTAAAAAAGAATATAATTTTAAAGCAGTTTTATATACTGCTTTTATAAAATCCTTGTAATAAGAAGTTCCATTGTAGAATTTATAAAATGCTGGTACACAATCTTTAAAGGAAATTCTTTCAAAATCTTCTGATCCCAAATTCAAAATCTTCTGATATCACACGGCTGTATGGAATGCAGTAAGTTAATACAGTAAATTGCGCAAAACTGTATTTATTTTGACTTAAAAAATAACATATTTTTTTCTTTCTGGGACTAGAGGAAATTTATTAAATAATCGTCCATATCCTAATCAGTCTGAGGGTTGGATGCGTTTTAATGTTTTAAGGAAAACCGTGTTTTAAGAGAAACTGTATCATGATATCGGGCTTTTGACATGGAAGAATGTTTAGAGCTGTAGAAGGTGTTCTTTCAGGTATAATTAGTCTTCACCCTAATATATCAAGTTTAGTTTCGAAAAAGAAACGTAGTAGAATACGTATTAATTTATATAGAGTTCCAAACATTTTGTGCGGAAAAACATTCTGAAACTGCATTATCATTTTCTTCAAAATCAATACTACAAATAATATCGTGGAGTAGTGACGTAGCGGTTCTTGTTTTAGTTCTTAGCATATGTAAACGCTCCCCTTTTAGCCAAAATGTTCTTTTATTGCCTTATATTAAGAAAATGAGATTTTTATATTAGTTAGAACCGAATAATGTTCAAAGTGCAGATAAAATTACAGATTTTCTGACTGTACTGAGGTTTTGCTCTCCATTTTACCAATCGTTATTCCTTAGGCGTAAGTAATAATAATTGAGAAAAGTGGTGATAATATATCTCATGGTTAAAACTCCCTACATTTTATACAACATATACACATTGTCATGTTTTCCATTTGTAATTATATTTTAGGAACACTCTAGCGCTCTGCTCCACCAAATCGTCGTGTCCAAATCCGCAGTAGATAAGTGTATATTATATTTGACAAACCTCAATTTTCTAGGGGGGTTGTAACTCTCTCAAAAAAGCTAAAAGGATTGGTGAGGTAGCATTTGAAAAAAAAAAGAACTGTAAAATGACACTTTTACAATTGTCTTTTAGTCTTCAGTGTTGACAAGCAAACAGCTTTTACTACCGAAGCAATTTAAATGAGGGATCGGTCATTTTATGTGGTCTAGTGGGAGGTAAGAACTTTTCTTTTAAAACTGAAATATAAATATGATTTAGAATTTCAAAAATTGTATAAGCACAAATAAATGGTGCTTGTCGGTAAATTACGATTTGCAATGCCTGCTATATTTTTGTTACATAACCATTTTGCTGTTGGCAGGTAGTGAAACAAATAAAAAGACGTAATCGTCGAAACAAGGTATTAAGAAAATTTGTATAAATATTTTTCTATCGTGACTCAGGGTGAAATCTTTAGGCTCCGTGCAAAATATATATATGTGCTTTATATGTCATTTTAAAGTCTTGAACCACTTTTCCGCATTTTTATGTTGAAAAAAAAAAAAAGAATAAATTAATCTCAAAATGTGGCTTAAAATTTCGCACGTATTCTCATTTTCAATATAGAAGTAAGTGATCGTAATGATTAGTTTGAAATCGGGGAATTGGAGTGTGGAATGCCAATTCTATCGGCTATGTTCTTTTCTATCATAATTTTTACTTTCCCTGCAATACATGGTAATGTATAGGGAAAGTATTGGAATCATGTCGAAAATCGCAACTTGAGTTTTCGACGGATGTACACGTTTCGAGACCTCTAGAATTCGAAAAAACTATTTTTAGCGTGACGTCTGTGTGTGTGTCTGTGTGTCTGTGTGTCTGTCTGTGCAGATTTTGTATCCACTCTAACTAAAAAACTAACGGACCGAATTTCACAAAATTTGGTAGGTAAGTTACTTGTGGGCGAGTCTGGTGCTGATTAGTTTTGGGTACGATTCGGAATAAAAGAACCCTCCTTTTTTTGCGAAATGGCCCGCAAAAGCTTGTATCCACTCTAACTGAAAAACTGATGGACCGAATTTCACAAAACTCGGTAGATGAGTCACTTGTGGGTTACCTTGATGTTGATTAGATTTTGGTACGATTCGGAAAAAAATGACCTGCCTTTTTTTGCAAAATGGCCCGCAAAAATCGTCCAAATCTAAACTAAAGAGCTGGGTATACTCAAATATATCCATTAAATGCTGATTTAATACGTAATTTTTAACGACGAAAAGAATAAGACCAAACCCATTACACTAGGACTAGCCGTTCTTGAGATATTTTAGTTTTTCATACTTTCCCTACGCCACCTTTGAAAATAAGCCCGATTACCGCATGAGAACGAAAACTGAATTAAAAGTGAAATAAATTTAGTTAAAATAAAGAGAACGTTAATGTAAGTCTGCAGGGAAAGTCATGTGCTGCCCACATCAGATTTTTATTTTCCTTACCATTTGACGAGTTATATAGCCAAGACCTATTTCTACCATGCCCATACAGGAAAATCTTGGACGCCGCAATTATTCAGGTGTCCGTTTCCTTTACTTCATCATCATTTCCTATAATTTTTTGAAGTAGCTTTTGTTACTCCTTACCGCCACTTCTGGACTTTGTTCGTCTGAGCATAAAAATATCTAGCAATTTAAATTAATTTTGAATATTCATGGGGCAATACGATTCTTCTAGAAATTAAAGGAATTAAAAGTTCAATTGAAGAGAAAACAGTTTTTACAAATATGGACAAGGTGTAATTGTAAAAAAATACAGCCAGCACGTGTGGATAGTTTATTTGGCCACGCCCGTTTTTTCATTCGAAGTTCTGTTTAGGAATTTTAGTTTCTTTTTTAATAAATAGGAAAGTGGGGAATATGTAAAATTTTAATTAGATGAATCCATTCCAAATCATGATTTCAGTAAAAGAAAAAGTGACCAAGTAAATAATTCGAAACTTGAAATAACTTTTCGGTTTGGATTTAGTATCGGCAGTAATTCTGCCATATTAAGTCTAAATTTTCATTTTATTTTATTTATGTCTCAAAGTGTCATTGTCAATATTTTTATTGTCTTTCATTTGAAAAGTTATTTATTGAGCTCTAAACAGACAACCGTTATCGGGCCACAGATGATGACATTGTTAAAAATATAAATTGAAATGTTTAAAAAAGGACTACTTATATGTATCAATAATATTCTATAAATTTATATTATATAATAAATATTTTCAGTCAGTCAATAAATCGCTATCATTTTTTCGTTATCAAGAACGCTACTCTATGTGGGAGAAGCAGCTAGTTAAAAACGCTAATAAATGATACTTGAGTAAAAATTCATACAACGTAAATTATGAGCAAATTATAAACAAAATAAATTGTTTTGTTAACTTGGATAAGTATTTTTACATATGTGGCACGTAGTTAAAAAAAGGCTGAAGAACACTGCTTTATGGTATTCCTTCTGTCTTATGCAGTGTACATAGTGTACAGAGCACAATTCCAGATTTAATTACAATTTTACATATCATAAATAATCGAGCTATGTGCCTCTTACAGTTGCCATTACGCAGAAAAACTTTTCTTTGATACTGAGTTTCAAAAGAGTCATTTTTAAAATCATCATGTTCTAATTTTGGGGGGGGGGGGGTCAGAAAATCCTTTTAAACTAAGAATAACGACCGGTAAAATGCTTTAAATTGTTATCATGGAACAGATATTTGCTTGTATGCAGCGTTATTTGAAACAATTTCATATCGCGTCCTTTAAAATAATATATTTTCTTTTATAAAACGATTTGTAAAATATTTGTTTTCTTTGCTATTCCCGTACCCTAAGGTTACATTGATTTTATTTTAACATATTTTCTTTTAAGATGCCCCTCTTTTAGGTGGCTTTGATTTTTTGTTTCGAATTTCGATACTCATCTCAGATTTATCCTTCATTGTATATAGTTTTTTTCTGTTTCCTTTTATTGTGTTAACATTTTTTGTGATCGTTTAAAAGCTGATTTTCTCCTTTTTGAAACTTACAAGTAGTTTATAATGATGCTTGGAAATATCTTAGATGTGTCTAAAGCATTTCTTTCATGATAATGTAGCATAAAAGCACAATATAACATAAAATCATAATGTAACATAAAATCATAATGTAACATAAAAACATATTATAACATAAAATCATAACGTAACATAAAAGCGTAATGTTACATAAAAGAATAATAATGTAACATAAAAGAATGAATGATAATGTAACATGATATCAGAAATTTGAAAATAAAATTTGGTTTAAAGTAACATACTTTCAGATGAAACTGAGAATAGCTATTTTGAATAATATAAAACTTTATCATGCTTGCAATAAAAGTCTGTAGATTCAATTGTTTTGTATAATAAATTGAAAATTAACGTTAGATTTTGTGTCACATGAGAGATTTTGACTATTTGTGGGCTCTAATTATTCGTTCACTAATCGTTGATTTTATTACAAATTTCAGAAACCCAAATGTGAGGGCAGTTATTGTAAAAACTATGTTTTGCATATCCACATGTTTTGTTTCATTATAAATTATCCGATTTGCAAATATTACAAGGAATTTAAATTCTTTTGAATTTACATGAATTTCAAAGTAATATATTCCAGCCTACTTTCCTTAAACTAATTCTAAAATTTATTTAGCTTATCCATTACATAAATATTGGTCGTTCGCGTGTTTAAAAGGCATTAAGAGTATTTTAATTTTTTTTGCAAGACACTAAAATATGTTTTATTTATCTCTTGTCTACACGAAATGTATCAAAAACATAAAATATCCATATGCTTCTAACAATTTTAATCACTGAAACGTTTTTGCCAGCAACAAAAACAAACAAAATATGCTCGTGATATCTTTTAGGGCAATTTGTGTTCTTAAGTGTTTAATTATTTAAATGGGGCTTTTTTAATGCACATTTAAGATTTTTCTTAACTGCGTTAATTCACTTCATTTTCAAGATAGATTTCACTTTTTCTTCATTAAATGTTCAATATATATTCCTAAATATATTTCATTAGAATTTTTGTATTTTACTTACCACTGTGTAAATTATTTTATACTATTTAAATATTTTTTACCTTTCTTGTTGTTTAATTTTTAAAACGTAGTATTAATTGCCTGCAAAATATCATTTTGTCACATTCTCTGCCTATTTATATGAAATATAGATTTGAATTTATACATTTGTAGTTAGGAATTAAATATTGTTCTTTCATATGTTTAAATATCTTTACAAATCTTTTGAAGGTCTTCGCAAGTTCCAAATTTTCTAACTATGTCTTGGGAATACAGAAAGTATAACCAATCAAAGAAACACATGCTTATCTATTTAGAACATTTTAATCACTTAAAAGCATGGCCGAAAAGTAAACGAAATTTTTTATGGTAGCGCCATTAATAACATACAAGTATTAGCAACTAGTAGCAACTTCTAATACTGCATCGTCTGGTACTGCTTTTCGACCTCTGCCGGCCTCAAAGGCCTAGTGATCCAGTTTCCCCGAATTTTTTAATCACAGCTCTTAATGCTACAGCAAACATTTGACCTTTACGAAGGATACGAAGCCTTCTCAATTCCCTTAGAGCCGCCACGGCATTACACTGTCGAGTGTAGAACAGCTTTACAAGGAAAGCAGGTTGAGGTAATATAGGGCGCATATTAATCACAAATCAACAGTCAATCAAAGAACTGCTAATTGACTGAACGTTCGCTCTTCCCTTTTTAAAAGGATTGAGTGGCGCTGGTGTCACGCACGCACTAGGAAATTTGTATAATCTATCAAGATATGCAAATTTCCTAGTGCGTATGTGACAGCAACGCCAAAATCTCCAGCAAAAATCTTCAACGGCGAATTTTGGTACTTTTTTGCGGAATTAATCTCCTTATGCCTTCTAGAGAATGTGTTTGAAATTTGGTTTCATCTCATTCATTAGATTCAGCTGCAGATGCTTCCAAACAGGGGAATTTATTTTATGGCAACCCGGTATATATCTACTTATATAATTCGTATCTTCGTAGACCATTCTTTAGTGACCGACAATTCTTTAGCGAGCGATAGCCTGTGGATTACAAAAAAATACGTTTCTTCGGTATTGTTTGATATGCATTAATCTGTAAGATTAAATGAAAAACAGATCTAAAGAATTGGGTACTCATGCATGTGTCTGCATTTTTTAAATAACTATTAAGCAGACGTTTTTCAATTTGGAAGACCAAAGCATGCAAGTCTATAACTGCAGAATATTTTAGTGAATTTACATGTCTATATGTTCAGGAAAACAATATATGATCATTTCAATGTTTTACTCTTTTATATAATTTATTAGTGAAACTATAGTGGTGTTTGCTTTTTAACGTTTATCAATTTTGTATTTTTATGAAATACAGTTATAAACTCGAGTTTCTTGGCCTGGTCAATGTCCATTGAGATGAGTTAATATAATAATTGTATGATAGTTACGGGTTGCATAAGGGTTTCGTTTTATTATCTGTTGTGATTACACTCACGGACAATGATAGTTGTGCACCAAGAAAAAAAACATGGTACAACAGCGAAATGATGTAAATAGCTAGAGGGCGGACAGGTATGCAAATGATTCAGATTGCTTCTAACCGAACCCAAAGTTCAGCTGTAATTGCTACGGGACGAGGGTCGCGAGCTAGAGGCCGACCGATGAAATCGCAGACATGTTCAATAGGCGACATATCCGGTAAGTAGGCAGGGCAATTAAGAAGCTGTATCTGTTGTGCTGAACAGAAGTCAAAAATACATATTCTCCTTCTTCTTAACCTTTTACTTTTCGTATAACTGTGTAATGAACATTTTATTACTCCTTTCTTTTGTCATACATTACTAAACGAAAATATATATTTTTACACATATTGTTGCTTTATTGACCCTATGAATGAGAATAATTCTGTATTCCTAATTTTAATTTTTAACAGGAATGCTAATTGTTTTCTGCTCTCAGGAAGACATTTACACTAAAATAAAGTGGCAGATATTTCTTAGTTTTAAGAAATATCAATATTTTATTTTAAAGTAAATATTATTTAAGCCTGGGCTGCGTCGTTAGAGCCAAATTATGTATTTCGCTACATTACACAACAAAGGGTGCGGTAGCCCATTGGTTAGCGCGCTGGAGTTGCACTCGGTTGGCCCGGGTTCGATTCCAGCCACTGCCAAAACTGCCGCCGTGTTCACGCGGAGTACGATCACGTTAAACATGTGAGTCCGTAAGTCCTTCCGAGAGGTTGGTGGTAGGGGAAGGAGGGTACGGTCCCTGTGGAAGCCTCCCCCACTGGGTTCCGGTCTAAATTGGGTGGCACTTCCCGGCCGCCCAAACAGTTACCTTACACCTTTCTGGTAGGTCGGACGGTCTGGGTCTCAACAACAACAACATTACACAACAAGCAATTAGCGCCTCCTCTCTTCAGCAAATTTCTCTGTCCTCGAGTTTCTTTGTATCGTACTATAAAAAATATAGCACACAAAACTATAATATTTGGTACACTTTTGGTACACTTTGGTACACGTTTGCGGAACGTGTTGAAATAAGCCGTTTTTTGTTTAAACATTTTTTTAATTTTCAATGGCTAAGACACATGAACAAAATGCGGGCCAACGGCCGTACCGTGCTGAAAACACCGGTTCTCGTTAGATCACCGAAGTGAAGCAGCATCGGGCGCGGTTAGTACTTGGTGGGTGACCACCTCGGAACGCCGCGTGCTGTTGGCCATCTCGGGTGCGGTATCCCCGTGGTTTGCGCGCTAGATTTGCACGCTGCCACAAATGCCGCCGTGTTCATGCGGAGTACGATCACGTTAAACATGTGGGTCCGTAAGTCCTTCCGAGAGGTTGGTGGTAGGGGAAGGAGGGTACGGTCCCTGTGGATGCCTCCCCCACTGGGTTCCGGTCTAAATTGGGTGGTACTTCCCGGCCGTCCATACAGTTACCTTACACCTTTCTGGTAGGTCGGACGGTCTGGGTCTCAACAACAACAACAACAACATGAACAAAATGCAAAAACACTAACGTAAAAATAAGAACAAGAACAGAAGTAGACATAAGAACAAAATAATGCGAAAGACGACAAGAGTTCAAAAGATAACAGAATATGTTATCCCCCCAAGAGTTCTCTCGCCTACCAATATCTGCAATCGTCGGTAGAACCATGGAAGAACTCCATAGCAACGCAGGTGGTGTTTGTCCGCAAGTTCATTAGCATTACAGGATGCTTCAGTAAAAATATCAATACGGAACAAATGTTCAACAAACCAGTCATGACCAGTGAGCAGGCGAAAAACAGCCACTACCTCTCGCCTTGGTTTAACTGGTACATCTAGGAGACATTTTCTCCCATTTTGCTTTTCAATTCATGTTGGTACGTTGAGTTCACAAATTGACACATAAATAATTATGTTGTGTTTTTATTTAAATTTTAGTTTAAGAAATATTTAATGTCAAAACAAAATATTTGAGCTGCGAGTTCGCGTCTTGAGAGACTCACAATAATAAGACCAATAATTTTGCAGTCATGTACTTTAGACTGTTTCAAAAAAAAAATCTTCTGAATTACACGCATATGGGCTTAAATTAAGAGGAATGGTAAAATAAGTACCCTGTAAAAATTTTAAGCCATAGTATTAATTTCAACAGACTTCTCAAAGAGCTTAAATATTACAAAATTGGATATTTTTTCAATAATTATATGTAATATGTGTACTAGTCTAATTTTACTTAATTAATAATTATATATATTAACTAATCCATACTCAAAGTATAGAACAAACAAATAAGTACAATAAAGTGAAGTGAAGTGAGAGGTCAAGCAGTGAAGTGAAGTAAAAAAAAAAGCACATTTAACAGATTGCTGTACTCTAGTGGAAAAAACCAATCATCTGAACTGCATTTGTAGTTTTGCTTTCCAAGAGATTTTCTTAAATTCTACTCAGTAGTTAATAATATCAAAAGTTATTGTTTGTTAAATAGAAGTTTTGTTTTGTTTATAGGAAAGATGTGTGATTCATCAGTAACAGGCAAATCAGAAGTAAACATAAACACACGTTTTTCAACTATGGTATGGTTAATTGGTCACCTAATTCCCATTCTTGATAAAGAACATTTTAATCAGTTGCCCACAGTCAGGCAAGTTCGTCGTCGCTTATTTTACGATCTCAAAACTAATAAACAATCTCCGTCTGTAAGTTTTTCAATTATAATTGATGAACTGCATCAGTTATGGCAAATGGCTAATATTCCAACCACTTAAAAGCCAAATGCAGTAGCCAAACTGAAAAAAGTTTATGAAAAATATGTCAGCATATGCAAAAACAAAAATAAGCGAAACACATCGCCAAATAGAACTGGAAAGTATGTTTTTAGATCAATTAGAAAATCTATTCAACATCTCACATGCCAGTTCGAAAAATCTTATTAAAATTCCTCAAGATTGGGACTTTTTGCAAGATCAACTTATTGCAAGGAATATGCTTATGATTGGTGAGGACAAAATTTTCAAACAGAAAGAGAAAATGAAGCAGAAACTAAAGCTTGAAGAATATCATAGATATGAAAAAGCTATAAAGGTGGCACGCTTAGAAATGGAAAATGAAACCTATTCTACTACAACCATTAATGACCAAGATAGTTTAACAACTGACTGCTGCTGTACTGATGATGATGACGATGAACCTGCAGAATAAGTAAATATCATCAAAAGGTTATTGAAAGAGCTAGAGGCTTTAACACAGATGCAGGCCCATCTGACATTTACAAAATTACACACTCTCAATATTCAGACAAACAGCAACTGGTAGATAATCCATTGTTTATTTCAAGCTTAGATATAACCAAGACTATACCACGTGAGGCAATGTACATTGTTGTCCCAGCATTAAAAGCAGTTGGAGTTAATGTAGATGAGCTGACATTGTTAGCAGCCTCACTCTATAGATCCAGGAAGACAGTACGTAAGTTGATTGGAGAGAGCACCAAAGAAAAGTTCTCACCCAACACACCACCTGTTTGTCATTTTGATGGCAAGTTATTACCAGGCCATGATGGAACAATAGCAGATCGCATGCCAGTTGTTTTTTCAGGTTTTCAAGTTGAGAAACTGTTGGGTATTCCAAAAATACCATCAGGTACAGGTCTTGAAATGGGCAATGCAATAATTCAGTTACTTACAACTTGGGATGGGGTAGCTGAATGCATCGCAGGTTTATGTTTTGACACTACAAGTGTAAATACCGGGATTCATACTGGTGCTATTTCAATCATTCAAAAGGCATTTACGTCTCCTGTTTTTGGCGTGCAGACACCATATTCTTGAAATAATTGCGACTACTGTATTTGATAAATTTTTCACTTCATCGGGTCCACAAGTAGCACTTTTTGGTAGATTTCAAGAATATTGGCATTTTCTTGACCTATCAAACTATGCACCAATTGACAAAGATACACCTCACTGTGTTTTAACAAATGATGAGAAGCGATGGCTTGAATTAAAACGACACGATACAGTAGAATTCTTGCACGCTCAATTGAAAACTCAACCCCGTCATGACTATTTAGAATTCATAAAGCTGTCTCTCATAGCTCTGGGTGAAACAGAATCTATTCCAACAAACACAAAATTTAATCTTCCTGGTTCTTGAAAGGAATTTATTGCCTGAAAATATTCTGCTTCCGTTAGCAGTTCAATTTAAGCAAGCATGAGCTGCAGAGTTTAAAACGAATTTGTCTCTTCCTGCTTACAATCTATGTGAATGCATGGTTTTCTGCACCTAGCAGTTATAATGCTCCCAGAAACGATTTGTGCCTACTACAAACTCTAGAGTCTTACATGCAAATTGACAATCTAGTTGCGCAAACTGCATTTTTAAAACTTAAAGACCAACTATGGTATTTAAGTGAAGACCTTGTTGCACTAGCACTTTTTTCAGACTATTTGCTAGTTGAAGAGAAAATTTCTCTTATTAAAGCCATGAAAAAGCCAGAGACGAAGCAGGACTTAAGAAGATTAGATGGAACAAAAATTAAAACTTTCATGAACAAGACATTATCAGACTTTGCCTCAAATAGGTCTTACAACCTTTTTTCAGCTTTAAAGGTTGCCTATGACTTTCTGGACACTGACCCACAAACTTGGGATAACAGAGTAGATTATGTACATGCCAAGGAAAAAGTAGCTGCAATCAAAGTTGTCAATGACTGTGCTGAGCGAGCCGTGAAACTAGCCATTGATTTTAACTCAATACTTACACACGACGAGGATCAACGATAGCCAATTTTTCAAGTCGTTAAACATCATCGTCAGTATTTAAACTCCCACTCAAGAAAAACTTCAAAACTAAATAATTGTTTTATAACAACATATTATTAGCTTGTCTTTTCATTTCGTTTTTATACTATCTGTTTGATAATATTAACAAGTATAATAGTATATTTAGTAACATGGTGAAATCCAATAAAATCGCCTTAATTTTCAAAGCTTCGAGTGCATTGAGCTGTCACTTAATATGTTCCTAAGATCTTAAAATTTTACAAGTGTACATATATCATGAAACCTCATAAAATTAGAATGTATGCGAATTAGAAATCAATTTTTTTTACCATTAAGTTTGAAACAGTCTAATATACATACATAGTTAAATTTTTACAGGACAGGACCTTTTTTTAATTTCGATGTAATTTGAGTTATTCTACTTTTTGCACTTCTGAAGTGAAAAATGTTCTTCTGCATCGGAGCGTCCACCGAGGTTCTCCGTCTCGTATTGCAAAAAATATAGCATATAAAATTATGAAATATGGTACATTTGTAGAAAAGAGGTAGGGAAATACGGTAAAATAAAGCATTTTTCTACTTAAACTTTGACTTGAAATAGCTCGCGAAGCGAACTCCAGCGACTAGGTCTGGAAGGGAATTAGTGAATCGTAAAGAGCAGGGGCGGAGTCCCTGTTATTTTTTAACCCATAAACAATAATTTACGGGTTAAAAAAATAACAGGTCTAATTCTCTAATATTAACAGGTAATTTTTATAACAATTATAAAGACACATTTTATATAAAATTTTTTTTTTTAAATAATACCTATTAAAACTATAGTTCTTTATTGCAAAAAAAAATGATTAAGGATCATTCAATTAAAATATGTACTTCTGAAAACTTCTTGGAAAAGGAAAAAAAAGCTTGAAGTAAGTGGGAAATAAGTAATGACCCTTTATTTTCTAAATATCAATAGATACGCTTCTGAAAATTATGAATAGAATGTTTTCTTTAAACATTTCAAGAGATTAAATTTCTATAGAGCTCTCTCATAAGTCCTTCCAGACCCCTTTACTTTCTTTTGAAGAGTTCTAGGACAGGGTTCGGCAGTCCGCGGCTGCATGCGTCCCCTGACAAAGTTTTATGCGACCCACGACTACTCACTCGAAATCAAATGCATGCGGCTTGCGAAAATTAAAAAATTATATCAGTTATTTGAGGATATTTTCAATGTTGTTTTTATCGGATTGTTTCATGCACGTTTATTAGAAAGTTTTCTTAGCCCGTTTTCTGCCAAAACCTGTTTAATATGAATTTATTTTAGTATATTTTTTCTGTTACCATATAAGCTTTTTGAATTTTCTGTTTCATTGACTTCTTCAGGTACCTTCATGGCATTGCTGTTTTTAAAGTCCATTTACATACTATAGTAGACCAATATAGAATATATTGTGAGATCAAATGGGCAATATTTAATTCGGACAATACATCAGTGAAAACAAACTGAACAAAGGACTCAGACGAATAGCTCCAAGGTTGACAGTTTTACTCGAAGAGATTTACGACCCATAAATTCGCGAATGTGCGATGACATCTACATAAGTAAATATATAAATTAAAAGATAAATTTCTGTTAATGTGGTTAATGAGCAATGTCCACCTTACAGCTACGGTAAGTTGACTCGCACTTTAATTTAAATTGGGAGGACCATTACGAACACATGCAATGTACTTAGTTGTCACCCTATCTATACACGGGCATATTATTTAAAATCTTTCAAAATAAACTTTATAATTTAAAATTTAAATGTTGACATTTAATTGATTCCACTATATTTCAGTGATACTTTCCCTTTTATTCACCAGAATAATATATCTAAATTATCTGTGAATTCCGTGAAATGACATAAGTAATTATTGTGACATTTTATTGGTCTTCAGTGCTGTTTTGTTTATTAGACACTGAAGAACATTAAAACGTGCAAGACTGGTTTTCCGATGCTGCTCGTTGCATTAGGAGCATGCTTACAAAATACAGAACGCCTACTGTTTGCCTATTATATAACTATGAGCACCAATACTACTATTACACACTCGCCCAGTTACACTAACTAGTGTCTTTTACACTTTGCCTTCAGGAAGGTGAAAGTGGACTGCAGGTTCTTAAAGATTGCTAACTTCTGTTCTAGAACTCCAAAAGAAGTGTCTATAAATAGAAAAGAGAGGATGTGCCGCAAATTGAGCACGTTTGCAACGCTTGTGTCGACAAATGCATCTCCGGGGGGAGGGACTTGTCCCCCGAGGGGGCTAATGACGTCAAAAACAAAAAATTGTATCGCGTCTATTTTTTTCATAGCAGTGATTGAAACTATTAAGTCTAGTGATGATTGAATCATAAATAAACACTTTTATGCCTTATCATGACAAATTTTGATCTATGTTGCCATGTTAAAAATTATAAAATTTCGAAATATAAGTTTTCGCTCGAATTTAACCCTTTCACGATTAGCGCCGGTTATGTCCGGCATCCATTAAATGCGTCGCATTGGCTACGCGTCAACTATGCCCGGCTATCGTTCGGCCACTCAAATTGCTGCTCGTGCCCTAGGGCGAGTCGGGTAGTCTGAGTTTTCGACCCTGGCTAGCGTCGGCTATTTTCGGTATCCACTAAATGCTCCACAATATGCTAGCGCCGGCTATATCCGGCATCCACTAAATGCTTCACCCTAGGCTAGCGTCGACTATATCCAATGTTCATTAAATGTTTCTCCCTGACTAGAGCCGGCTATACCCGCCATGCATTTTCAAAGGACATTATATTTTTGGATTTTCACACTACTGTATAGAGCAGGGGGTATCCAACTTCAGGAGTGTTTCGGACCGGATTGAGGAAGAAGGTTGTGGCTCGAGTCTTAACTATTATTTTAATCCTTTCACGACTAGCGAAAGTAAAATCAGACATCCACTAAATGTGCCGCATTGGCTAGCTCTGGCTATATCCTGCATCCACTAAATGCGTCGCATTGGCTAGCGGAATTTGCAGTAACGATAAGCGAATAGGACATCACAGCGCATAAGAAAAGATTACTAGCGCACAAGATAAAGTTCTTGACACGAGTAAAGTGTATTTGTTTTCTACCTTTTTGTGGGATATCATAGTTAAAAATAATTAATGTGTACGGCGTGTTTGCACTAATGGCACGACGACTCTTTCATTGGTGGCGTACTGATGGTTAGTTCAGCCATCGCGAAAGGGTTAAAAAAATTCTACCTAGTTCTAGAGTATTTAATAACAAGACGGGATATAAGATTTTGTGAAAAGGCATTAATGTTTGTGACCGCTATAGTGTAAATTGATCAAGGGCATACATACAGGCAGACATCACTCAAAAAAATTAAAAACGTGTTCAGGAAGTCTTAAAAGATATCTTACCATCAAAATCTCGAATTCGAAAATGTTCATTAAATTTTCATCACTTTCTCTATATTATACAGCATACTATTAGAAAATCAAAAAAATCTGATGTGGGCAGCATATGATTGTCCACATAACGCAATGAATTTACTACTTTTACAGCAAAAAATAAATAAATAGGTTATTCTTACAGTAGATACTTATATTCTTTCCAAGATATTGAATTTTCATTAATTAGTCATCATTTTCATTCGTTTAGAGTCATTTTATCCATTTGGCGACATTTTCGTTAATTTGGCAACATTTAGAAAAGTCGTCAAGTTGGTGACTTTCCTCCAAATTCATCGTCGAAATCTCGCCAAGCGTTATGAACGGAGAAATAAGTGTTATTCTTATAGCATATGAATTTTTCAAAATTTCACTCGAAAATTTAGGGGGATTTTGAACATTCGATTGTGTTTAAAAACAATAGGCTTCTAGTATTCCAGGATTTTAATTTGTGTGCCAATTTTTGTTCGAATCGGTCCATTCGTTCGTCAGATATCGTCTCCACAGACTCACACACACACACACACACACACATATATACACAGACATCACCTGAAAAGTGTTCGATTCGTTATTAGGGATCCTTGAAACATGCTCTCCCATTGAAAACTCGAATTCGAATTTTCTACCCCGTCACAACACTTTCTTTATACATGTATATAAGGAATAATATGTATGTATATAAGAAAATTAAAAAGTAATATTTATATTTTTAACTATTCAAAATATATAAATAGTTCAGAGTTTTATATAAATAACTGCTTTTTTGAAATGGCAACAGCGTTTTCAACAATGAATCGTAATTTTTCATGACAATAATGAATGAGAAACTCTCTGTTTGTTCATAACAACAATGCTTGCGAAACTTTGTTTGTTTCTAAAAATCAACAATTATGAATTCAACATTTACTACAGTGCTATTCAATTTAAAGAGACGTAACTATATATTTTCCCATACTTTGCAGAAGTTTGATTTTTGGTAAGTGATTAAATACATTTCAAATTGTATCTTATAATAAATATTCATTAAGAATGAAAAGGAAGTCTGTGAAGTTACCATTTATGCTGTATTGTGCCTTTTCCCCGTCCAATTAGATAATGCCTTGAAGATAAGGCTCAAGGCCAAATATTTGACAAACATGTTGTATAAATCATTTATTTAAAAGCAGAAGGTATGTTCGTCATACGGAATTCAAAATTTGCATACCATTACCTCGCATTTGGCGTGATTTTAATCAATTTGGCGATGGATTTGCGATTGCTATCCATCGCCAAATGCAGTCTACGCGTCCTCCTTAATTTGCAGTCTACGCGTTTCGGCCTCTTCTTTTAGAATTTAAAAAAAATATTCTTAACTTTGACGTGCTCGCCATCTTTTCACACTTTCTCTATTTAACCGACGTTCCTTTTCTTTTCTGTCTTCTCCATTTCCCATTGGCCAACACGTTTGTGAAATAAAATGTATTTTGAATGTCAAAAACTGGTTTTTTTTTTGTTGAATCTTTTAAAATATAAATTTAAGTCTTCTGACGACATTCAAAGGAAAAGATATGAAGAAAAGAAAAGAAAAACGGACCGCGTTCAAGCAAAAATTTGATTAGCTGAGAAGAGAACAAACGCTCCGGTTTTTAATATAAACACCGAATTCAAGTACCTGCGATCGTGGAAAGTCATTGGGTGAACTCCTACTACGACCCCTTTATGCCGCGATGCCGTGGGACCTGAGCCTCGGCGACTCCGGATTGTTCAAGCTACATATAAGCCGGTATCATCAGCGTTACGTGTATACATATTCGGACTGCCAAAATAAACTATATAGCGCACAACAATGCTTATCGGTGAAGGAATTTATACACATCGCATGTGGACTAAAAATTCTAATACTCGTTTCGGATTCCGGACCATTTATCGGTGATGATGACTAAGAACAAGCACGTAAGCAACAAATAACATTCAATTCAGAAATTTGTTAACATCGAGGGTAAGATATATACAGTGTGAACTTTTATAAAATGAAATCAGCTTTGAGTACTGCCTCTAGGGAAGCAGAGAGAAAAGGTTCACAAATTTAAGGATTAATTCCTAATTCCTAAAAATTTAAGAGAATGCATAACCGTATGATGTATAGGAAAGTAAAAGTGTTTAAATGTTAATTCAGAACGATACTTATTTTCATCAGTATAATTTGAATTATAACTTTATGAATATTGTATTTATGTATGTATATTATTTTTATGAGCATTTTGATTTAATATAAGCTACCGTGCTAATGAAATTAAGAACACAACAAATTAATATTTAATGGAAGTTATATGAAGTAACGTCACAAATAAGTAAGTAGCATGAAGTAACGTACAAATAAGTAAGTAGCACTATAATCACTAAAGATATAAAAAGAGTAATTATTGAGTAAGAAAGATGGATGATTTATTGAGATTATGTAGGCATGCAAAACAAATTCATGATAGAATGATAAAGAGATAAAGAAAATGATAAGCTTTAATTTCCAGTAATGATACTTGTAATTTATCAATTGAGATTTATTAGTCAAACTTCTGCCTGGGGAATATTATTTCGTCAGATGTTGGGCCGTAATTTCTGCGAATTATATAATATTTAGCCTTCGAGCTATTATTAGACTTAGTCAAAAATATTACAAAAATTAGAAATTTATATATTTAAGATCTGAGATTAAGAATTTATCTAAAGTCAAATAGTACATGTTTAAATCATAAAGAATTGTATCTGAATCTTCAATAAAGATGGGTCAAATAAGCACTCACCTCGTTACAATTTATGCAACAAAAATTTGTTTAGGAAACTGATCTTTCCCTTATGAAATTTAATGCCACTGTGCATTTTGGGGACGTACAAGTAATCAAACTATAAAAGAGAAAAAATTACAATTATAAGTTTGACTCAGCTTTAATTAGTGCTGGAATATTTAACAGAATAATAATACCCAAAATAAATATTTTGATTCAAATGATATAACTGAGTGTCATTCAAAATATATAAATAGTTTAGAGCTTTATTTAAATAATTGCTTTTTTGAAATGGCAACAGCATTTTCAACAATGAATCGTAATTGTTCATGACAATAATGATTGAGAAACGCTTTGTTTGTTCGTAACAACAATGCTTGCGAAACTTTGTTTGTAAAAATCAACAATTATGAATTCAACATTCACTACAATATTATACATTTAAAGAGACGTAACTATATATTTCCCATACTTTGCACAAGTTTGATTTTTGGTAAGTGATTATTTACATTTCAAATTGTATCGTATAATAAATATTCATTGGGAATGAAAAGGAAGTCTGTGGCGTTATCATTTATGCTATATTGTGCCAGTTTCCCGTCCAATTAGCTAATGCCTTGACGATAAACAAGGCTCAAGGCCAAATATTTGATAAACATGTTGTATAAATTAATAAATTATTTATTTAAAAGTAGAAGGTATGTCCGTAATACGGAATTTGAAATTCGCAAACCATTACCTCGCATTTGGCGTAATTTTCATCAATTTGGCGATGGATTTGAAATTGCTATAGAGATTTCTTCTTAATTCGCAGTTTCGGCCTTTTCTTTGCGAATCCTTTAAAAATATTCTTAACTTTGACGTGCTCGCCATCTTCTCACACTTTCTCTATTTAACCGACGTTTGTTTTATTTTCTGTCCTCTCCATTTTCCATTGGCCAACACGTTTGTGAAATAAAATGTGCTTTGAATGTCACAAACTGATTTTTTTTTTAATCTTTTAAATATAAATTTAAATCTGCTGACGCCACTCAAAGGAAAATATATGAAGAAAATAAAAGAAGAACAAACCGCGTTCAAGCAAAAATTTAATTAGCTAAGAAGAGAACGAACGCTCCGGTTTTTAATATGAACACCGAATTCAAGCTGTAGTTGTCGTGGAAAGTCATTGGGTGATTGGAAGAAAAGAGTGTTCACGTGGAAGGTTATGGAAATACTGGTGGTCTGGGTTAGTATCTAAATTGAAATAATTATTTGTGATTGAAACACGTATGGCAACATTTTGTAGCAGCGTTACCCAGAGGTAGATAGATAGACAGATAAATGAAGCTGTTTATATTATAAACTTTTGCCAATCAGAAGCCGGCTCCTTCAATTAATTTAAATACTAAAAAATATATTTAATATTCTGAGCTGTAATGCTGATGCTATCTTTGATATTTTCGTTATCGTTGCTTTTCGTTACTATTAGAATTTAAATATGTCTTATTGTTGTAAATATACGAACAGGAGCCCAGACATGCGCTCATGGGCACAAAGCGCATGAGGGTGATGGAACTCGTAAAGAGAGTTCCTGGGATTCCAAGGATTCAAGGCGTTTGCATATCGAGGCACCTGAAGGAGAACCCTCGCATACCCAAGTCGAATAGTATTGTTGTTCTTTTTAATACTTGAAATCATAGCAATGAGATGTTTGTGAATCCCATTCCACCGATGCTTGTAGTTGTCTGGTTGAGCCTATGGCTCGTAGGCGTGGTCTGTATTACCTTGGACGATCCACGTCTACTGAATTACTATTAATAAGAAGAGTCAAATATAAAAAAACAAATGAAGAGAGGAGAAAGTTTACTGGGTAACAGAGTTCATGACGAAAGAGTCGGGTTTCTATTACAAGTACATGTAGTTCATGGTAACTTTATTCCTATACAGTGGTACGGGGTTAGTGTTTACGAGGGATGGCTGGCGGTACTGCCAAGGCTGTACCGTAGCGCCATCTCTAATCCTGACTTTGGGTTAAACCGAAGGAGACAGATCTGGTAAGCGAATCTTCAATACACGTGCCTTGAAAGTTCCCCTTAGGTCAGAAATATTATGTTGCGGTCGGCATTTTTTGGACGTCTGCCGCAGATCATAGTACAGATCCACTTCTGTCAGGCAGGCTTTCTCAAAGTTGTTGATGTAGAAATTTCCAGTGAGCCTACGAATTTGTTCTCCAAAGTCAGAAACTTTAAGATCGTCATGAATAACCTTGTTTTTGGCAAGCCAAGGAGACTTGGTGATCATACGTAACAGACTGTTTTGGATAACTTGCAATTTCCCAATATGTGCTTTCGCTGCCGAACCCCAGATAGGGCAGGCGTACAAAAACAAAAGTGCAATGACTTGTTTGTAATAGAAACGTTTGTTCTCCAGGAAAATCGGAGACTTTGTATAGAGCAGGTGATGCAGGGCGTTAATAGCCTGCTTAGTAGATTGAATTTTTAAGTTAATGTGTGAGCCATGAGTCATGTGGACGTCAAAAGGGACTCCCAGATACCTTACGGCATAATTAAAAGGAATTGTTTCATTGAAAATACGAATTTGGAGATTATGGGTAATTGCTCTGTAGTGGGTCTTAAAAATAAAAACGTTAGACTTAGAAGCATTAATTTTGATTTTACAGTGGACGAGCCAGATTTCAAGGGTGTGTGATAAAGCTTTGTAGAGTGTTGATCGTGTTCTGGAGAGAGCCGCCGCGGGTTACGATCACGATCTTATTTGCAAAATTGCAAAGTTTTATCTGTGGTATGTGTGGTATATCGTTAATTTATAGGTTAAAAAGTAGGGAGCTACAATTACCCCCTGAGTAACTCCGGCATTGATCGGATGGGATGAGGAGTGGGAAGTATCAAATCGTACGCCGAAAGAACGATTTAAGAGCTACGAGTTGATGATAGTAAGTAATTGGGTTGATACGCTAAGTCACACCAGCTTGGTAATCGGAGTCGGATCCAGCACATGTCGAACGCTTTCAATATGCCAAAAAACACAATGGCGGTGTACTGCCTGTTGCGAGAATTGGTGTGTATAGGTTTAACTACACGCATGAGCTGGGTCTGCGTGGGGTGAGCAGCTCGGAAGCCATACTGGTCAAGATTAAGTATTTAGCGAGATCTGCAGAAACTATCCAATCATTTAAGCAATCCATTCTTCTATGTTCGTAGATTTCTGACATTCTGGCGAGTAATTATTGGAAGGTAGCTCTGTCCTGATTAGGTTTATAAAGAGTGATGACGGTGGCGATTTTCTAGCTTTGGAGAAAATAGCGGTGCTCTAGCATTCTATTTACTGGAGCGGCGATACAGAAATCCTGTGATTAATGAGCGTTATCTAACAAAGGGCAAAACTCCAACGTGCGTTTTACGTTTACGAACAAGGGACCGCCAAAGGATGTATTATGCATGCGCATCAGGCGTCAAGAGAGAGCTCACGAAGCGAGTTACGGAGGTTATCGAGTGTGAGCGAGCAGGGGCCGGCGCCCCTAGTTAGATAAATAAACAGTATGTTATAATTCTATTTTTTACCAAACACAATTTAATTTTTTTTAATAAAACGTATCAAAATGCAAAAGTTTTAATTAAGACATTCGCAAGTTATTTCCCGAAAAGTTTAAATTTTTAAAATTTTTAGCATTATGAACCTTATTGAGCAACAATAAGGATCATAATGTCAAAATATAAAATATGCAACAAAAAGTAACTACATAACAAATTTGGACTTTATATCTGTTCGTTCTCGAGTTATTCTCCAAAAATTGGAACATTCCTATGACGAACCCAGGACAGGCTAAACATATAAGTTTGTGAAAAGAGTTCAATATTCAGCTTCAATATTATTATCAACTCGTAAATGTTTATATTTCATAGGTATAAGCGAAGCTGCCTACTGGACTCTTTTCTAACTATCTTACAAAATTAGTTATACATATCACCATTGCTGTAAACAAACTGTCGCCCAACCATCGATCTATTGGAGGAATTGAACCCGGAGGATCCGAGTTTGATTCCCAGCTCCGCCCAAATTGTCACCGTATTCAAGTAAAGTACGGGCACGTTAAGTATGTGATTTTGAAAGATCGGCCGGGATGTTGGTGGCAGGGGATACGTTTCCTGCAGATATCACCCCTTATGCTCTATAGACCATTTTTAATAAGAGAAAGTCACTGGTATTTAATATACAAGTTACTAAATTAATTAATATATATATATATATATATATATATGTGTGTGTGTGTGTGTGTGTGTGTGTGTTAGACTCTTGAATGTATTTTGAAACGTTAAATAACGTTATAGTGGCTACCTAACGGAAATTAACCGAGTTTGAACGTGGGATGATAGTTGGAGCTCGAGGGATGGGGCATAACATTTCAGAAGTTGTCTAGAATTTGAAGATTTATTTATCGCTCGAAAGAATCAAGAGTGTATCGAGAGTACCTCATGGAACGCATTACCTCCCACAAGGGACGACGCAGTGGGCGGCCACGTATGCTGTTCAATGACCGAGACTAGCGACGTCTGAGCAGAAGCGTCCGTGCTAACAGACGAACGACACTGCATCAACTGACTACCATATCCAATGAGGGACGCACTAGAAGCTTATATGTGAAGTCGGTGCAAAGATATTTGGCGTTGATATGATGTGGAAACAGAAGACTGACTCGAGTGCCGTTACCCACAGCACATCATCGACTTCAGCGCATCACCTGGGATCTCGAACACATGCAAAGGACCTTTGATGACTGGAAGAATGTAGTGTGGTCCGAAGAGTAACGTTTTCAGTTGGTATGGTTGATGGTCGCTTTCAGGTATGGCTCGCAAACCCCAAGAAGCTAAGGATCCAACTTGTCAACAAGATAATGACCAAGCTGGTGGTGGTTCCATAATGGTACAATTAGAAGTATTTACTTGGCATGAATTAAGTCCTCTGGTCAAATTGATACAGTAATTGCCAGGAAATCGCTACTTTCATCTGCTTAGTAATAATTCGAAGCCGTTTATGGAATTGATGTACCCCAATTACGTTGGGTTGGTTGTTCCAGGTTGATAATGATCCGTGTCATTGGACTTATTTTGCTCGCGATTGGTTTGGGGAACATTCTGGACAATTCGAAATCACGATTTGGTCACCTAAATCGCCATACATGACCCCTTTGGAGTATATCTGGGGTATGATCGAAAAAGCCATTTGTGCCCAAATTCCAACGCCTACCACAACCACGCAATTATGGGCTACTCTCGAGGCAGTTTGGCTGTACATTTCTCCTGGAGACTTCCGTCGACTACTTTAATCTATGCCACTTGGAGTTTCTGAACTTCGCCGAGCTAAAGAAGACCCAACACCCAACACGATATTAGAGAGGAACAGTCAAAAAATGATGTATAAGTTCCACGGCGCAGTGTTTTTAATGTTGAAACGTGCACTTGCCGCTTTTCCGGATGACAACTTGTAAAACTATTTCAAAGTTATATTTTACGCAACTCCAAATTAACAATTATTGATGTTGATAGCATCGTCAAACCAATATAATTCATATATCGAAATATTTAAATAAATATTTCATCAATTTGGCATGATTTTTATTATCTCAGCATCACTTTTGCAGTTTTGACAATATTTTCGACAATCTGGACGAAATAGTTCCAAGTTGCCGATATTCTCTTAAACGTAATTAAACGTAATGATTAAACGTAAGTTCGCTAACTGTATTGCCAATCGTAATAGATAAACGGAGGAGCATTTTTTATATACTAGAAGCTATGGTCGTCATATGATGTAATTCAAAATTTGCAAAACATTACCTCAGATTTAACGTCATTTTTATCAATTTGACAAAATTCTCGTCAAAAAAAAAAGTCAACATTAAATAAAATTCCCAAATTGGCATATACCACTAAAATCTTCGCTAATATTTCGCAAAAAGTTATGGACACAAAAATAGGTTATTCTTATAATTGTTCTTTCTATTCTTTGCAAGATATTAAATTTTCATCAATTAGTCGCAACTTTTAATGTTTTAACGTTAATTCGCAACTCTAAATTATTTTGGCGACATTAAAATAAGTTTCCAATTTGACGATATTCCGAACAATTAGTCACCAAAATTTGGCCAAAAATTTAGGACGGTTATTCTCATAGTAAATAAATGACTATTGGTATATTGTTAGGCATTAATATACAAAATTATTACCTAAATTATCTTATTCTTGAGTTGAACGTACTAGATCCGCAAGAATGATATTAACAAATATATTACATAATATTACAAATGAAAAATTAAAATATTTCTCAATGGTTAATATTTATTTTTAATTTTATGTGATTTTTTGATAAATTTATAAGAAAAATGTGCAATATCTCGAGAATGATTTGGTATTATTTGGTATTATTTATGTTATCTTAGCGTCACTTTTGCAATTTTGACAATAGTTTTGGCAATCTGGGTGAAATAGTTCCAAGTTGGCGATATTTTCTTAGATTAAATATAAATCGCCAACTGTATTGCCAATCGTAACAGATACACGGAAAAAGTTGCATTTTTTTATTTACTGGAATGTATGGTCGTCATATGACGTAATTCAAAATTTGCAAAACATTACCTAGCATTTAACGTCATTTTTTACCAATTTGGCGACATTTTTGCTAATTTGTGAACATTAAATAAAGTTCCCAAGTTGGCGATACTCCACCAGATTCTTCGCCAAAATTTCGCAAAGAGTTATGGACATAAAAATAGGCTATTCTTATAATTGTTTCTTCTATTCTTTCCAAGATATTCAATTTTCATCAAATAATCGTAACTTTTAATGTTTTAGCGTTCTTTTTTATCATTTTGGTGACATTTTCGTCAATTTGGCAACATAAAAATAAGTCGTCAAGTTGGCTATAATAGCCCAACTAGTCACCAAAATTTCGTCAAGAGTTTCGGACGAAAAAATAGGTTATTCTTATAGTAAATAAATGACTATTGGCATATTGTTAGGTAATAGTTTTGTATATTAAATACTAAGTAATCTTCCTCCTGAGTGCAACGATCTAGATCCACAAGAATAATGTGAAGACATGTATTGCATAATATAACATATGAAAAGTTAACATATTTCTTAATAGTTAATACGTATTTTTAATTTTATATGATTTTTTGATAAATTTATGTGAAAAATGTGCAATATCTCGAGAGCGGTTCATGCTGATGTTCTAAAGTTTGACGAAGACACAGACCGCCCGACTCATCAGAAGATATAAGTAGCTTGTAGGACGGCAGGAAAGGGAACCCAGCCAGCAACCAGCCATCCAAACCAGTAACCTCTATTGGCAGCGGTTATTGAAAGATAAGTGGATTAAACTTGAATAACTATATTGCATAAGACAGACAGTTTTACATTGAATAAAAAAATAATAACATCTGAATTATTTAAAAATAGGGGTAATTATATTGAAGATGAAAATAAAAGTTTCTGAAGATTAATTAAAAAGAAGAGCTGAATGAATTATTACAGAAGAGTGAATAAAAACTAACACGAACACGATATATTTAGAAAAAAGATCGTAAACAAACGGCTAAAGAAATTTAGAAATTATATACAGAAAAAGTGAAGTTAAATATAAAATATAGAAGAAAGACCAAAAACAAATCGGGTAAAGAAATTTAGACTAAATACAGAAAAAATGAAGATGTAAATAAAATTAAATAATACTGAACAAAAGTTCGAAAACAAAATAATAGGTATAAATATAAACAAATAAATAAAATATAAACAAGACAAAATATAAGATAGATACACAATACAAAATAAAAGATATATACATGCAATAATAATAGACACATTTGTAAGCAAAAAGAAAAACAATACAGAAAAGAGGCGGAACGTGCTTATTTCACTGACCAAGAAAGCAGTTGAAAGCATAAAGATTCATAAGCTCATTAAGATACATTTTTGGAATTTTCTTTCGCAATGAGAACATGGGACAGAAATGGGTTCTAAGAGAAATATAAGTATTTAAATAATTTTGCCATTTGTTAATTGAAAGATTGATGCAGTATTTCTTAAGTAGAGAATATGGAAATAGAATTTTGAGAGGGGTACCATAAATTGCGGCTAATTTGCCTTGTTTATCTGCAACTTCGTTACCCAAAACATCTGCATGGGCTTTAACCCAGGATAAATTAATTAAATTTTTAGAAGCATCAGCTTTAATTTTGATATTATTTAAAAAATTTGACTTGTTACTAACAGATTTAAAAGCCAAAATAGAAGAAAGACTATCATAATAAATATTACTTTTAGTATTATTTAAAGCGGCCCTATTAATAGCGAAATCAATGGCTGCCATTTCAGCCTGAAAGAAATGTGTTCTCGCTGTCAATCTTGAAAAAGTAAACCTTGTCCAGAACATCATGTTTAAAAATACATATTGCGAAATCAGTATTATTGTTAATAGGATAACCGTCGGTATATATATATGTAATAATGTTGGAAAAGAAATTTGGATCATGTTGTTTAAAGAAAACGACACGTTTGAAGGGATGGATGTTGGAGAAAGGGCTATGGTTGGCTAAAGTGGGGGAAGGAATGCTAGAATTAGAAAAGAAATTAATACGATGTTTCCAAAACATATATTTTGTATATTGGACATTAATTACAGGATATGGGGGGAATGCCTGTAATAGAGTAAAGAGAGATGTTTGAAGATGTTCTAAAACCGGAAGATAATTTAGAAAGAAGAATTCTTTGTAAAGATAAAATATTTTTAATCTGAGTTTCAGTTAAATTATTACCCCAAATTCCGAAAAGTACCAAATTTTAAGGAAAGTTTTATTTACATCCAATTAATACTAGAAAATTTATCAAAAGTAGATGCAATCAAAACATGTCCCTTTTAGATAAAAAAATATGAGAGCTCTGTTTAATGTTGTCATCAATAATTAAGCCTAAATATTTAAGTTGTCTATTAATTTGATTTTATTATTTTGAATTTTGAATACAGGTTTATTTCCAATTTTGGATCTATTTTCGTTAGAAATTATTGAATTACTTTGCTCAAATTTAAGTTAATTAAGGATTCAGAAACGGAATTAAGTAAAAGATTGTATTAATTGAAAGGGAAAGTATTGTTAAATTAGTTATACATATCACCAGGTACTGATGGTACTGGTTGCGAATGGCAAGAAGGATAGGCATTTTCATAGTCAATCATACTAACACAATATTTGCTGACGGTTGGAGAGACTGTAGGTTTATTAATATTTCTGGATTCAGGTAGAGTCAAATTATTTAGTTGCTTGCTGGGTTCAATCCCAGAGACCTGTACGGTCATTTTTATCTTTTTTTTCTGTCGCGCCAAATCGGCAATAAGCGGAGTGCTATATTGCACCTTTGCGACTCTTTAGTAACTCTGGCAGCCTTCTTTTGGGAAACTTGTACAAAACAGCAGCGCTTTGATTTTTTGACGATTTTTTCAAAATTTCACTCGAAAATTTAGGGGGGTTCTGAACATTCGATTGTGTTTTAAAGCAATAGGCTTCCAATATTCACGGATTGTAAGTTTTGTACTAAATTTCATTCGAATCTCTTCATTCGTTCGTGAGATATCGTCTCCACAGTATCATTGACACAAACCGACATCACTTTAAAAATGTTCGATTCGTAATCAGGGATGCTTGAAACGTGCTCTCCCGTCGAAAACTCGAATTCTTATTTTCGATCCCATCACATTACTCTCCTTATGTGTTATGTATATAAGGAAAGTAACAATTTGTGTGTTTTAAATTGTTAGAATATTGTTAAATTTGCAAAAAAATTACATGAAATGCCTTTATATAAGCTAGAGATGCATTTTTAAAACATCGTGCGCAGTAAGAGAATTTGCGCCAAAAATGTCGCCAAATTCTGGACTGTACCGGTCTCTGGGAAAATGGCGATTGCTGTTGAGGAATGGGGGTGAGTGGGTGATACTAATTTTTGGTAGAGATAATATTGCGTGAGAGATTGCAAATTCATAATTATGAAAATTACTTATAATAAGTAAATAAACAGTAAAAGTTGCCACATAAGAATATAAAGTTAATATTGCCAGTACTCAGCACGTTGTGAAATTAAAATAAATTGAGAACGTGACATATTATAAATCATGAAGAGCTCAGCATTAGATATGGATGGCATTTAATAAAATAAATTAGTACCATGTAACAGTATAAAAATTGGTTGCTATGGTGAAATTCTTATAAGGATTATAAATCAAATAAACTTGAAAAAAAATTTAGCCATGCCACCTGGAATAAAACTATAGCCAGAATTGATTAACAAGTGAGAAATGGGAAATAACATTTTAAATATAATTACGCTATTGATATTAGTAAAATATGGGAGGAATTTACTGAACATTTTGTTGAGATAAAAATATTCAATATTATTATATTTAAGAAATATATAAGCTAAATAACTTAGAAAAATAAGTTAAAATAGAAATATTAGAGTATATAATGGCACTTATATTCAATAGTCTTAATAAGTGCAGAATACAGGAAGAGCATAATATTTTAAAAATAGCACTGTTCCAATAAAAAATTAGAATAAATGACAATGTGAAAAATAGAATAAATGATATATTACCTGAATTTAAATAGAATTAGCCATTATTTATAAAGTTATCACATTGCAAAGTGTTATCGATAGTGTCTGGTCATTACAGTTCGAGGTTATATGTTATTTCTTTAGCTTATTTCAACTATCTGCTGGTTTATGTACCCCAACCTTCTAGATGCCAATATGAACCGCTCGCACTGCGACTTGCTACTTTACCGCACGCCACGCATTTCCTTTCAGCCAGCCAATACTGTCTGGTCAGTACATTTCCCCGTTATATCTTATATCTTTTCTCTGGCATTATCCTAAAGACCGGTACGGTCTTCAATTTGGCGACTTTTCTGGCGCCAGATGTTGAGAAAGTTGCCATAGTATCCAACCAACTCGCAAGGTTACCATGATTATGAAGAGTGAAAGAGTTACCAAGGTCGCAACAAAGCACTCCGATTATTGCCGATTTGGCGCGTTAAAAAAACAAAAAAAAAACGACCGTACCGGTCTCTGGTATTTAGTCCTTTAACTTATTTGAATTACATTCTGCTAAATGTGCAATAGCTGTCCCTGTAACAAAAATCACTGGGAATCAGCTTTTATGCACAGCAGATATACAGACACATTACTGTGCAGATATAAAAATGAACGAAGTCATTTTTATATAAATGATATTATTATAAAATATTATCAGTACTTATTGTCATCATCCTAATAACAAAAATCATATTTCGAATCAGATAATCTGTTGGGATATTGAATAATTTGGTTTATCCTAGTGCTACTACCCAAATTGTTGCTTTCACAAAAAATTATACCTATGTTCTGTCAGATTAAAAATAAAATAATAGATTATAGCCATCATAGCATAATTAATCCCATTATGCAATCTGCACTGAAAATTTACTGTAATTTGTATTTATTTTAGTCATTTTATCGTTTACAGAAACATTCTTTTTTGAACAAGACGAACTGCTTAAAAATGCCCCTTCTTTCATATTTATTGCTGATAAACTGTATTTTAGTGCTGCATGAAAATTTCTCCAACTAGAAATGGATGAAGGCAGATGTATTCATAGTCATGTACACAATTTATATATTTCCTGGCTCTCGATTGTCCAAAGTGAATACCACTTGACACGCTTCCGTATATTGTTAGGTTCACCGCGCCAATGTAGACACGACCGTAATGAAGGAGAGAAGCGAATAGGGGATTGTTAGCGTTCTCTTTCACATGGCTCCTTGAGAAAAGCACATTTCGTGGAGAACATACTTTTGGCACTACTTTTTACTATAGCTGTATTAAGTATAAGCCAATTAATTATTGTCTATACTTGACATTTCATAATAAGCAGAAGGTTTAGTGCCTACATGGGCAACCCCTGGACTGCGGTTAAATATAATCTGCCCAATCATTTTGTCTGGCCAACAATCCTTTAATATTTCATAATTTTTTTTAGAAACTTGTAAATTTTACAGTAATATAGACAGTCATGTATTAGACGTTTCTGTGTCCTTCTGAAATTAATTTTCCAGCTTAAATCAATAAATTTTATAAGTATCCCTGGAACTCGACGACTATATCGTTTCCAATGTAACGATGCTAATATTAAGAATGCGACTATAGAAAGATACCGTGATCAATAACTTAGAAATGCATTTTCAACTTATCCAAATATGAGTTTGTGATCAGCATTGCCTTCCAATTATAAATAACAGTATTCATGAACTAGTTTCGCGTATATATATTTTTTTTGCTTTCCATAACATGGAATATTCGTGAATGCAAGAAAATGTGTGCCCAATATGGCGCCCTTTTGTATAAACCTGAAAATGTTAAGGGGACCGGCAGAACTCCTCATATAAGGGGTGCCATTGAATACGACACTAGCCGTTGCAGCTTAGTACATCCTGAGCTCACCCTTTAAGAAATTTTGGACAAATCGAATGATGAGATTAAAGTTGATAGTCTCCATGGAGTTTCTCAAAATTGTGGCATATATCAACTCTTCTTGCAGCTATTGCAAGATCGACATAATTTTTACTTTGAGAACTACTTTTTACAAACCGACTCTTTGAATACGAAATTAGCTATCGCAGCCTAGTACATCCTGAGATCACTCTTTAAGAAATTTGAGACAACTCGAATGATGGGACTGAAGTTTATAGTTTCCATGGAGTTTCTCAAAATTGCGACACATATCAATTTGCCGCCATTGCAAGATTGACGCAATTATGTCCTTGAGAAACACCTTCCTCAGACTGACTTTTGAATATGTAATTAGCCGTTGCTGCCTAGTACATCCCGAGATTAATCTTTAAAGATTTTGAGGCCAGTCGAATGATGGGAATGGTGTTGATAGTATCCACGGAGTTTCTCAAATTTGTGGCATATATCAACATTTCTTGAAATTGCAGAATCAACTATGCCATGTTGACGAGCGCATAATAAGCGTGACTTCCATGAAAGTATATGTAATACATTTTTTCATTTAAAAATAATGTGGAAACTTTGTCAAAAATGTAGAACTTGTGTCACATTTAAGAAATAAGGCCAAAGTTCTGTCCAATGGATTCAATCCGTTCTTTTTCAGTATGTATGGCTGATATGAAAACAAGGCATTTGAGGCAGCAGGGTGACATAATTGTTATTTGATATAACATCATGTTAAATATGTCCGTCCTATGTCCATGTTTGGAAGATTGTTCTATTTTTCTGTGAAAAGTTTTTGTAATCTGTAGTCTAGTATTCTGTTACTAGTGCACAGAGTTTTTTATTCAATCTTTCTACTGTTGGCATGCTTATAATACATATATTAATTGCGGTTAGTTTAAATTTATTTGTTAGATTAGGTTACTATAACAACTGTCATACAGAGATAACGAAAATTCCTATACTTGTTCTCTTAATGATTTGCATTTTTTCCTGATTCTTTTTAGCACTTTGCAACATAGTTGAAAAGTGTTTATGACTTTGTTCATTCTGTCTGCCTGTCTGTTCGTCCGCCGTAAAATAATTTTATCAAATTGAAATTTTAGTATGTTCAGATGATAAGCTTGATGTGATGATAAGCGCATTTATATGAAGAGATCAAGTGACCCACTTCAAAATAAAATATGGCATCCATCTTCTGTCAAAATTGTGATTTTTAAAGTTATTGTAATTCATATTTAGTGTTGAGTCCGCCATAAAATTGCTTTATTTTTGCTTAGATTTTATATATTTACGTACTGAAACAACGCAGCTATAATATATTTGAGTTTAAATTATATATATATATATATATATATATATATATATATATATATATATATATATATATATATATATATATATATATATATATATATA
This sequence comes from Amaurobius ferox, assembly GCA_951213105.1. Taxonomy (NCBI): domain Eukaryota; kingdom Metazoa; phylum Arthropoda; class Arachnida; order Araneae; family Amaurobiidae; genus Amaurobius; species Amaurobius ferox. The sequence goes on along the minus strand of OX578146.1, from coordinate 133,216,290 downwards.
TATATATATATGTATATATATATATACAAAAAAGCTATAAAATGTAAAAACACTATACCATACCAAATGTTAACGAATCATAAGGCGCATTGCTGCCATTACCCCTCGTAAACGACATAGAAATTTCCAAATAGATCAGAGAGAAAATTAGCAAAATGAGTACCACAAAGTGGCCGTGGGGGGAGGGGTGTGACCCCCACTCCCCGGTTAAAGCATGCTTAGAGCCGCGGCAAATCTTCCCGGAGGCCGGTACCAATTTGAAAAAGTTATATACTTAAAGACATACACTACAAATAAGTACAGTACAAAACAACACGAAAGTGGAAAAAAGGCATAAAACCCCGATTCAAACAAACAACCACAAACACCAACTCCATTACCACAAAA